>NQII01000342.1:675721-733238 GCA_002778355.1 Clitarchus hookeri
GCATGGAGGGGGGGGGGGAGAATGCAAGGGAATTTGGTGACCCGGCCAGGGATTGAACCCGGTTCACCTTGGTGGGAGGCAAGCAGTCTAACCGCTCAGCCACTCTGCCCTCAGAGCATCCAGAAGGGTTCAACTATCTGAAAATAGCCTATATCCATGATAACAACAAATTACACTGAGGAACTTCAAATAAAATTTACTGAAAACATTGTTTTTGCATAATTAAAAAAATGCATATCCCTGTTAAAATTTGGGACAGAAGGGTGATGTCTTCACAGTATCTAGAATAAACCAGAAATATGTACTTCCAGGGCGCTAAACATAAGAACTTTAAACAACCGACAGTCAAAGAAACAAGAAGACAGAGCAGCAAGAAAGCAATCTTGGAGCATCCTGGCTTGTCGCCATAGACAAAATTGTACACGACAGAACATCAGAGCAGCGCCGTAACAATTTCTATGTTCCAATATTAAATTACTTGTGGGCATCACACCTGTCAAAGTCATGTAGAATAGAGTAAAAAGTTACAATATTTACGTAGATATACTTTAAAACCATAACGTTTGATTTCAGTTGCATTTTTTTGATCTAAGAAAAAACTAATTACAAAAAGATAAAATGCAATCATTATATCTGATGTTAGGTTTTATTGTTGCAAGCCACAGGCCGTTTGGACAACAAATATCGAGGAACATGGGCTGAAGATAATGTGTGTACTTCAATTTTGTCCACAGACAATGTAGGTGCGAGCTGTAACTATACTGTACAACAAATCTAAATTTTACATTTCCTAAAATATTTACGGGCATTACTCAGATTAAGAACATTGTATCTTATATTACGATTTTCTTACATGGACCCAAATAAATATAAACAAATACAGTTTTCCTAAATACTATGTTTTCAAAAAATATATTGGTGTAATGGATATAATTATTTAGTAGACAAGGCTAAATTTTAGGGTAATAAGTGGAAAATCTCAGAATCAAAAAAATGTCAGTTACGATGTTCTTAGTTGGAGGGGTCGATATGCAAAAGCAGTGAGGCAATTACAAATACACACGTACCTTACTCAGGGCTCTAACCCAAAAAACCTCGTACGATAAGCTACTGTGTAATCAACTGAATTACGGAGGTTGGATTCGGAGTATTAACTTCGGATTTAATCAGTCTTATATTTTTAATGAAAGGGTATACTAAACTTAAATATTTACAGCGCTATTATTTTGAATATAAGTGACTGAGGCACCTAAACCATGACAGTTTACACGACCTACCAATGCGCTACATGTATGAAGAATTTGGTGTAAATCTGTTGATTGGTCTCTGAGATATGGCATAAAACCTCATTATTCATGTGATGATCATAAATGGAGGACAAAAAAGTTGTATATTAGCACATTCAATGATTGTATACCACCAGTATGCAAAGTTAAGTTAAAATCGATAACATAATTTCGTAGATATAGCACACTATGCTAAAATTATTTTATAGCCACCAATATGAAAATGTCTGCAACATTTACAAACTCATATTTATATGGCCTATCACACTACAACTTCTTCGCCAAAATTGGTAAGAATGGGTGTAATATTTCTCGCAATATCACATAGAAACTTAATTTTTATTGTGGTGCTTACTTACGAAATGGCTGATAAATGAGGCTCTGTATACACTCATCTGATGGTTGTAAATGATACAGCCAGCATACAAAGTTAAGTTGAAATTTGTTTCATTAATAAAATATAGCACGTTAAAATATTTATATTGCCACAATTTTGAAAATAAGTGCCTGACCTACTTAAAACATTGCAGTTTACACCACCTGCTGCAGTACTATTTGTTTGCAAAATTTGGTAGGAATCTGTCAGTTGTTTGCCAAGATATTACATAAAAACTTAATTTTTTAATGTGACATCTTACAAAATGGCGAACAAAGATGTCTGTGGAGACGCATATGACAGTTATATATACTGCCAGCATACAAAATTTATTTAGAATTTATTACATGGCTTTGACGATATGGCATTCTAAGCTAAAGGCTATATGACAACCATTTTGAAAATAAGTGTATGATGTACTTAAAACATGCCAATTTACATCATCTGTGTACTTCTACTGGTCTGCTAAATTAGATAGGAATTGGTCAATTGGTTCTCAAGACATGCCATAAAATTTTATTTATTTGTGTGGTGCTATCTTACAAAATGGCAGACCCACAACAATATCCATACCAAATTTAATGCTTACATGATGCTCTGTCAGCATACAAAATTTGGTTTAAATCAATAGAATGGTTTTTATTATTCCTGATGGACAAAGAAATTTAAAAACTTGAATTGCTGGTAGTTGTAATTTTTTTAAATTTTTGAGAATCTAATATGAGGTGTAATGAGGTTAAACTTACATATTGTATTAAGTATGATTTTGACTATGATTATCACATTGTGCAATATTTTTCTTTACATACATTTAGTTGGCATAAATGTACATACTAAATGTTGTCATTATCTTCAGCTGTTGGAAAATAAGCTTGCAGAAATCAAGTAAAACTCCTGGTACCAACTTAACAACATCTGAAAATTATGTTCTCAAGTTTATGATGTAAACTGCTGGTTTGAAATACCAGCAAAAGACACTCGTGTATGTTCAAGAAAATCTCGATAAAGGTACAGACTATTTCACATCAGTTCCAGTAAAAATTTCAAATGCTACTATATTAAGGAAGCTCAAGCCATACACTTTCTTGCATCAAGGATGTAGATAACACACACATTGGTGCGCTTATTACACAAAAAAAGTCAGTCACTCCAAAAGCTGTTCTTAGAATTTGATGATCTTATGTATCAAAATCCTATTTTATATAAAATATTATATATATTCAACATTATTATGTCTTACTTTAGTCACTGTCCTACCCTCCTTAATTTACATTATACTCAAACAAAAGGGCATCATAAAAGTATGATTTTAATTTACCTTTGCTATTGTGTTTTCTCAAATCATGAATAAACTCAAACTATGCAAGAATGACCATAGTTAACACTGTGGCTACACAGCATATAAAACTGAAATCCTTAACTTTTCCAGGCTTCCCTGCCTTAGTCAAAGTTTTTCCTTGACCTACACCAAATACAGCAGAAAAGTATTATCGGACAGGTAGGCATTTTTCTGATGAAAATTGCAAGCAGTGCTCCTTGCGACAGTGAGTGGTGGATGGTTTATTTACATTGGACATTTGAGGTATGCTGTCTGAAAGGTAGATTATTTTTAGTTATTTGGCAATAATTTTATAATTTTGCACTGAAACTTACAAAATCATAACCTTCAGATAAAAGTTACAGTACTGGTAGTGCATTATGTGCTATTTTTTGTATTTAAATATATTTGTACAGAAGAATTATTCCTATTTTACCTCTCCATAAAACACCCAAGTAAATCATCTTTTAAACATTAAATTTTCTTCATAACTCAACTCAATAGATAATTTCATATTGTTTAATATCTGAAGCATTAAACATAATTTATTAATATACCCATAGTTCTTTAACGTAATTGTGTTAAAAATTAGCCTCATGGTGTAGCTTGAAACATCTCTTAAAAAAAGCAGTATGTTAGAGATATTCTTGTTTACTTATGTATTATTACACGTGGACCATCACCTTACCCCCTCCCCCCAGTCCTGACTATGAGCATGCATCAACTCACGCGTAATGGTGGGAGGGTTGCCACAATTTGATCCTCTCCTANGGCTGATGTGAACTGACATCACATCTTCCCCCCTGCTGGATAAGTTGGTGGCTGCGGCCTGTTGCACAATCTTTCTGGACATCTCCCCTCTTGGTCTGGACCAACTTGTGAAGATTGTTTTCAACTGAATGCCTGTCTAAATAAATAACACCGCATCCGGAGGGTCAGCAGTCTGACAGCCACCTGGCAAAGTGTGGTGAGCGGCAAAAGAAGAAGAGGACAAGCGGCAAAGGTGAGAGAGACAGTGATGGATGAGTATGTGTACAGTGGTGACCAATGAGAGGCAAGAGTGCTGAGGAGTGAGAGTTACATGACAAGTAGAGTGTGCGCATGTGTACAGGAGCATTTGGAGCACTCCACAACATTCAGGACAGGAAAGAATGGTAATATCTGGATTGGAATAAGATGGAAGTGAATGGACGATAGAAAATATATAATTTTAATAATAATTCAGTAGGTGTTAGAAAAATGTTTATAAAGACTGGTTTTAAACGTTTTATTGTGTTAATAACTGTGGGGTCAGGAACAATTATGTAAATATCAGCTGAAATAGCTAGTGACAGCCACTGTTGTAGAGATAGTAAATTTGGAGTTTTTTTATGGATTGTTTATAAGTCAATTAGGAAATGATTATTAGCTCCTTTATTTAATTAAGACCTCCAGCCCTTAAAGAACCTGGCTAAGCTCACAAAATTTGATAATTTGTAACACTGGTGTAAGAAGTGGGATGGGGGCATTTTTTATAACTAATTGTTTTTTAAATAAAATTATAGAGTAGGCTAGTAATTAGTATGCAAAACTTATAACAACAATAATAATTGTAACACGCTGCAAAATTAATAGTGTTTCGTGAATGCTAACAAGGAACATAGCAGCAGATAAAGAGGCACTGCTGATGGGCTCAGTGGTCAAATAATGAATGTTAGTGGAAGTGTTAAAGGTGTTATAAAAAGTGTAAACAAAAATATAAATAGTCATATCAGTAGTGTTAGTGAATCTGTAAACAGCCAAATAAAAAGTGTTTTAGATAATGTCAATAAGAATATAAAAAAAATAGAATGTAAATGAATCTGTAAATATCCAAACATGTGGTGTTTATGAACTAGTAAGACTAGAAAATACAGTATGAGTGAATATGTAGACATAAAGATAGAAGGTATTAGCAAGTTAGTGAATATACTGTATGGACAAGAAAATAAACAGTGTGAGTGAAAGGATGGACAGTTTTGATAGTGTTGAATATAAGGTGGACCAGGAGGTGAGCACCCTCAAAAGGAATAACAAGAATTCCTACAGCAGCAGGGAAAAAGTTACTCTAGCTCAGCAGTAAATGAAGCGCTAAGAATGATCACCATCAAGGCGACGAATGTGGGAAACTAGGAGAAGGTAGAAGTTTCTGCCAATATAGTCATCGCAAGATGGGTCCAGCAGTTTCGCTGTGTGAGTACCCTTCAGCCAGGGGCAGGTAAAGACGTTATAATTAAGCTCGCCCTCTATGATGGACAGACATTGTGGCGCAAATACCGGCACCAGTTCGAGATTGTCGCCACTCTGAATGGCTGGACTGATGAGCTGCTGGCATACCATCTTGCAGCTGTACTGAGGAGACCTTCACTGGGCTTACTGCAGTCCCTGCCAGAAAGACATTGACTGGAGTACTCTACACTAGTGTCAACTTTGGGGCTGTGTTTCGGTAACCAATACCTGCGACATGCCCACCTTGCCCAACTGCAAATCTGCACCCAGCAATCAGGATAACCACTGCAGGAGCTGTGTCAGGACATAATGCAGTTATCCTACATGTCTCTGGAGGGGTGCTCTGAAGAGGCACACATTATCCTCGAAGTTGGCATCTTCGACGCTATCGCTGATGCAGAGGTGCTGCAAGCTGTACATGCCCGGTTGCGTCCCACGTAACGCAGGATGTCCTGGCCCAAACACTGGAGGTGAGTCAACAAGAAAGGCATCAGTGGCCCAATGTCCAGTGTAAGCAGAGATGCTGAGCAAAGATGATGACAACAGCATCAGGAGGACAATGAAGAAGATGCAGATGACCATGAGGGACATTACTTCCAGGGTCTATGCTGCAGAGCCTCGTTGTCCCCACTCCAAAAGGCCTGGGTGTTTGTCATGTGGACAGCCGAAGCATCTGAGAGCCAACTGCCCTCAATGGCAGCAACAGCTGTAGCAACCGGAAAGCAGGCAGTGAGGGGCAGGTGAGTGTGCAAGATCTCTGGGGAACCTGTAAATACCAATCTTGAAGGGCAAAATCTGTGATTGCTGGAGGAAAAGCCCAATGTCTTTGCAGGTGCTTTCGGGAGAAACAGGACTCTGATGCCAAATTGTGGAGGTGAGCCTGAATGATGTTTCTTGCCAGATGGTCATTGACACAGGGCAACTATAATGGTGGTAAGCCCAGACATACTCGGGCCTTCCCCCAGTAATTGCCCAAATGATTTATGGGACTTGACATGTTAGATAAGCTAGGGTGCTGTAACAACACTCGACTGAGGGTACTACAGGCAGGCAACACCGAGTTGGTAGTGTCAACACGATGAGATTTGTCATCACCAGTGAGCTGACTGGTAGAGTGTAGTTAATCCACTGTGCTCACTGCTTCTAGCAAAATTGTTATTCCAGGCAGATGCCAGGGAAAACCTGTAATATGGTGGAGCTTAATTGAACCAGCCCATAAAGGTAGTATTCTACCAGATGGTGTAATTATAGCAAGGACTTTGGTCTCTTCAATATTGGGCAGTTTGCCAATAATGATGATTAATGTGACTGACAGT
This sequence comes from Clitarchus hookeri, assembly GCA_002778355.1. NCBI lineage: Eukaryota > Metazoa > Arthropoda > Insecta > Phasmatodea > Phasmatidae > Clitarchus > Clitarchus hookeri. Next base: position 682,265 of record NQII01000342.1, read on the forward strand.
GCTATCTGTCTTGAGGGTGCCACCATAGGGGTTTGCAAGCAGTTCTCAAAGGTATTTCCAAGGTTCCTTAAGCTCTGATTTTACAAAATACCCAATGTCAACTACCAGATGCTCTAGGAACTGCTAAGTTCCTAGAGAAACAAGAGAAAACCACAACACCGGCGACAAGAGAAGGCTGTCTCACAATTACTAGGAAAACGGAGGCTTTCTCATGTGAGCCAAATGACCTTGGCAGAACAAATGTTGCATGCCATTACAACTACACAGAGGACACCAGACCCATAAAGCAGCCACCAAGACAACTACCAATAGAATCACATCAGGTGGTTGTGGATATTTTGAAAGAGATGAAGGAATTATATGTGATAAAACCATCAATCAGTTTGAGGTCTTCTCCCATTGTGCTTGTTAAAAAGAAAGATGGCTCTATGATATTTTGTGTAGACTACTGCCAGCTTAATATGACCAAGAAAAATTCTTACCTATTCCCAAGGATAGACGAAACACACTGAACAGCCTAGTACGTTTTCAGTGGTTTTCTACTTTGAACATGAGCGGGTACTGGCAATGTGAGGTGGCCCCAGAAGACAAAGAAAAGACTGCCTTTTGTGCCCAAGGGAAAGGAACCTGACAATTCAAGGTTATGCCCTTCAGGCTATTGAATGTCCCTGCCATTTCTGAACTTCTGATGGAGAAAGTCCTACCCTTAGATATTTGCCACGTGTACCTAGATGACATCATGGTCACAGAAAGGGCATTTGAAGAGAACCTGACACACCAGATGTTTCAGAAAGTAATCACTGCCAACCTGAAATTAGTTCCTAAAAATGGCACCTTTTTCAAAAGAAATTTAATTTCTTGGGAAATGTAGTGCCGGGCCATAGGACTGAAACAGACCCTGTGAAGACAAGAGCTATAACAGACTGGCCTCCACCAAATTACAGAACTGAAGTGTGGAGTTTCCTGGGTTTATGTGCTTATTACCATCAATTTATGCCTGGGTTCGCCAAGCCACAGCATGAATTTACTGAGGCAAAAATAAAGTTTCATTGGAGCACTGATTGTGAAGTTGCATTTAATAAACTAAAAGCAATTCTGGTATCTCCCCTAGTCCTGGGCTTCTCGAGTAGCAAGAGTGAGTTCGTTCTGGACACTGATAATAGTGATGTAGTAATCAAGGCTGTGTTATCTCGGATTCAGGATGGAAAGGAGAGACAGTGGGAATACTTCAGTAAGGTATTGCACAAGCCTGAGAGAAATTAGTGTGTGACAAGCACGGAGATTCTGGTTGTGGTGAAGGCCACTGTACACTTTTACCCATACCTTTATGGCAGACACTTTATCCTGAAAACTAGTCATGCTTCATTACTGTGGCTACTAAGTTTCAAGAACCCCAAATGTCACAGCACCTGCAAGAATATAACTTTGAGATACATCACAGGTCTGGACGCCTTCACAGAAATGAATATGCACTTTCCAGGAGACCATGCCAACCATTCTGTCATTGTGACAGCCAAGCAGAAAAGGGTGCTGTATCACTGAAGGTAAGGAGGACATGCATTCAAGGCTCTGTATCTTGACTTGGGCCACCTACATGGCATAATGAGGGCATTAGGAAAAAAACAGCTATAGTTTATTTTATCTAATAATTCCATTTTTTGACAGCCGGTGTGTGGCAACATTCCATAAATGAAATTACATACCTGCCAACCCTGACACTTGAAAATCATGAGGTTTTAAAATTGTGCAGTGGCCTCTCTACCATGAACAATTAAGTGTAAAAAAAAAACAAGTGGAGACAGTTGATTGAATATGTGCCCATGAATACAATAAATAAATATGCCAGAGAAAAAATATCTACCAACATTCTAATTTCAAATCATTAAGTTCAGATTGCTTATGTTGATGACAAATTTTCCAATAATCAGGAAAAAAAAAACTCAATAAATTTACATTTAAAGCACCTTACCTATACATATGTATACTTTATACAATCTATTTTCTTCTCTTTGTTTATTTTTTTTACTGTAATGAAATTTATGTTGTAGATTTTGCTTTCTTAAAAAATTATTTATTAAAGTGCTGTTTACAACAAACACCCTCTTGAGCACATCTCACTTTAACAGTTTCTCAAGTGACAGTTCTGATAGTGATGACCTGAACTGATTTTGTTTTTTTTTTACTGGACTTTAAATTTTTTTCACACTCAGCACTGCTGTGTGGAATGGACAAAATACTTAGCATTACACGTGCCAACCTATCAAACTTTAACCTGAAAACTGAACCCCTTAATTGCCCAATAAAATATCATTTTGTATCAATTCTTTCTTGCTTTGATATCTCCTCTGGGATATCTTTAACTTGGAAGGAACAAAACTGTGACTCCAAGACATCTGTTTCATCATCACTATCTTGACCTTATTTTACTGTTAAAAGAGTTGGAAATTTATTTACAAAATATCTCACACTAGAAAATGATGCCTGGGACATAAACTGAATGCAAGCTACTTCTGCACGAGTCAGAAATTCACATTTTAAAGGTCACATGCAGCCCACATAGTACTTCCTTACATAAATGTAAAACAACTTGGTCTGTTCAGCATCCAGTTTGCTTACTGTTTTCAGTATCACTTTCCTGATTGCTGTGAATGTGATAATTAACATCCAAAAGTGACTCAGATGATTTAAACACACCAGCAATGACAAATTTAGAGAGTTAAGTCACTCAAAGGATTCCACAGAATTTATTTTAATTTGTGAATGTGAGGTTCACATGACTGTAGCAATACATCATTTATCTCAAACAAAGGAATTACATTTATAAGAAACAGACAAAATGATTTTGTCAGTTCACTTGATAAGAACATGAACAACCTTTCCTCTCTAGAAAGCTGTACTCGTTGACTTTAGTTCTACATGTGCATGGGCCAATGTTTTCTTCACATTAGGCATGTGGCCTACGTTTATGTTATTGTGTTGCCCACAGCTGTTTCTGACACTTTTCTTTGTAAAACTAGGTTTAGAAACAAATTTAGTAGAAACATAATGTGTCTTCGGTTCACCATCCTTCTTTACATATGATGCATTCCCACATTGAGAAGATGTTTCTTTGATTGTAAGACCACTGTTTTTTTCTTCTTGCTGCATCCCTGAGCTTTCTTCATCAGTTTTTTAATTTTTGAACTTATGGAATTTTGTAGCTCTGAAGTGTGCATTGACTTTTGCATGAAGATTTGGGCCTGCATTCTGCCAGAGAAAACTGGTTAATGGCTGCCTTTGTTCCATCAGACTAGTTAAGCACTTTCCCAAAGGTCATTGTGTGCATACATGTTATAATACTTTTCTAGTATATAACATCATGCAACATCTGAAATTCTTTTAATTTTTCTTTTCTTTTTACACTCTTCTCCAAATAGAAGAATATGTCTATCAAAATTTCATTAACTTTTGCAGGAAGAGAAGCAGCAGCTTTCTCAGCACACAAATTTATCACATGATATGGGCAACCAATTAAACCAACTTTTCAATTTGATATTTCAAAACAGTAGCTACACCATTCTTATGTCCAACCATTACTGTGGCATAGTCAGCACTTTATGCTAAACAGTTAAAAAGTGGGATGAGGTTATCAAGCAAAATATTACCTATATTTAATAAACCAGCTGAGTCACCTTCCAAAACTGGCACTGCCATCAACCTACTTTGAATTTTATGCTTTTCCTTGTTATAGAAAGTCACTACTATTGGATAAAGTTTGGAATATTTTTGATTACAGCCATCAGGTGTGTCAGAAAAAGAAGTATCCTATAGTGTTGATACAGATCCATGTGCAAAGTATGCTCAATTTCTACCATTATCGCAGCAGTTTTCATCCTAGCACAGCTATATTTCCTTGCAATTTCAATATTGGGAAACATTTTCCTAAATAGTGGCCCGCATGATCAGCACACGTCAGTGGTAGATTGTGTTCAACAATGAACAATGTGAAAAAACACTCTGCCCATGTAACAATGCGCTCACTGTTCACCACAAAATTTAGCTTCCTGTTTGAACCAACACACTTTGCATTTTCTTTGTGTTTTTTCGTTTCAATATGTTCGAGAACATTTCCTCTTCCACTGTCTGACACTGAAAAATCAGAATGGTACATGCTACAAAATGTGAAATTGCTTCCTTTACCTGACTCAATAATCAATGGAAACTCGTTTCTATAAGTCTTACTGAAACTTGTTTTGTATTGTTTACTAACATTTTTGCCAGACATATTTTTCACTTTTTAACAAAGCACTTATTACAACATTTCAAGTCTAAACTGCACAGACATGTGTTACCTAACTAACCCATAAAAGCCGCCATTTATTGAACGACTGGAAATGGAACAGTAGAACAAAAAGTACAAACACTATTGTGATGCCACTACTGCGCATGCACAACATATTAGATGAAAGATACAGAATGGCCAAAGGACGTAATAGGCGATCGTGTGATGTTTTGTTTAAAATTTGTTGATTTTTGGTGCCTCAGATTTCTGGTGTACGTAACCGAAACTTAACACCCTACTGTATAATTCATGAAAATTAATTACAACAAAAATCTGGCATACAAAGATGAATCATGTGTGTTGTTCACATCATTCAGTATGTTCATTCATCTGCATAAGTGCTGTAGCCATGACCTACATCTGCCTCACACACTCACTGATACATGACCTACATCTGCCTCACACACTCACTGATACATGACCTACATCTGCCTTACTCTCACTGATATGGTTATCGCAAAAAAAGTTATGTGCACATTGTCACATTACAACAAAGCCTACTTTAAAAGTTGAACGTATTTTAACTACCTCACCTAAGGCCACAATATTACAAGAAACATCACTATTTCTTGGCGCAGTAAAACATATGAAAACAGTTTGCTAATTATCTAAAAAATTGTGACGGAATATAATTTGGGCACGAGGGTGTGAGATTGTCCATAAAGTCGTGAGCCTCACATTTCAATAGTGAGAGTTTACAGGTATGAAATTAACATCCCATATACAAATTCCTATATCAGCTGATGCGTGAACAAATTAAAGATAATTTCATGTTGGCTATTCTGACAGCCCTGCCCTCGCACAACAGATATCGGAGAAATACACAGGCAGAAAAGAGTTTTTGGAAATAAATTTTTTTTTGTCATTACAGAACACCTGTTGTTAGTGCAACCAAATAAACTTTGTTCTAGAACAATGTACAAGTGTTTCGAATTGTGTGGTAGTTTCACTTAATTTCTCTCTTCTTCATATGCTGTAGCTAGTTTAACATCAAAATGTGCAGACTTCATATTATTTAAAAAGGCTGCAAATCTGTTGCAAAGTATTTTTTTTAATATTTCTGCATTAATTTTACGTTAAGATATTTCAAACCAAAGTCCTTTAGAACCCGCATGAGATGGAAAATTTACTTTTAAAAGGATGTGATATACTTTTGCGATAAAGCAGTTGAATATGCGACTGTGCTGCCATATGTTCACCAGTGCGCACAGCTCAATAGCCACGCCCCCCACGAAATGACACTTTTTCATGTGTAAAATATAAATATACAAACAAATTCCCAAAGTTTTAATTTTCCACATGCTCTGCACATTTGTTAAAATTCCATTTTTCTGTGTGCAGAGATTCTGCTTGCTAATAATTTTGATTCGGAGTGTAATCAGAGAGCCTTTCCAAGGTCGGCTCGCCATTTTGTGTTTAGTGTGTCCCTTCCCACTTCAGTAACAAAGTAAAAATAAATGTTATTTATTTAAAAACCATGCATAGTTTTGCAATGAAATAATTTTTGTAGCAAATAATATTTATGTATGCCTGATATGTCATCCAGCCGCACTTGGTACTGCGGCTATTTATAAATAGCCTCGTTGCGTATGCATACTATACATTACCCAATCTCGCCTTTTTAATGAGCAGATGCCACTTTTAACAACAAAATACTTCAAAATTATGAACGAAAATGTGCTATTTGACAATTTCCCCCAGATTCCTAATACTTCCCAGTTTCACATTTCTATGCTGTAACGTCCAAACTGCTACTGCATAAAAACAACAATTAACATCTTATTAAAGACATTAAACCAAATTCGCAGTATATAACGATGCTCCACAGATTTTTGTAGTGCTTTTAAGTACACACCTAGCCACAAGACTCTAGTCGCAGGTGCATTCAGCAAAATGGACGTGAGAGTTGCAAACACAAGTTCAGTTTTTTGATTAGAATAAAATGTTAGTGTTTGTGATATTTAATTTCAATATGGATAATGTTTCAAATATATTGTGACCATGTGAATGGATTTGATAGAAAAATGTAATAATATTATGAACATATTACCCCTGCAAATCAAATTAATACCATAATATGGTTAATTTCCCATGAACATTATCATGTATTAATCCTGTTCGCTAGGTAAGAAAGCTGCAACTTTTCAAACCCAATTTTTAAGTGGATAAACTATGGATCTAAAACAACTTATTTCCATTGCAGAAAAAAAAACTCTACAACAAAATCAATAATTTTCTTATTATCTATGCGTGAGCAGCTTGGCAACATGTTTTGATGTAGGTACGATGGCTTATTGTCTCGTCAACTTTTGTCACAGACTAAACATGTTTTGACAGTCAGGTGGAAACCACGTGGTGGCGTAAGGATACATAGTTTGTTAACTGGTTACTACTTCTACACAATCTGTCAAAAAAATGAATTCTTATATTAGATAGCCTTGCATCTGATACTAGAGTGGAAAAAGCTGTATGACGACAACGATGTGAGGAAATATCCAGTCTGGGCCCTGACAGTCAAGACATACTGGGCACAGTGGAATTTCCTTGTACTGAACAATGGTGTGCTTTACAGGAACTGGGAAAGCAATGATGGGAAACACACAATTGGTCCTACCAGAGTGCAGAATCCCAGAAGTGCTAAAAGAACTGTATAATACATTTGCAGGTGGACACTTTCATGTAAATAAGACCCTCAATAGAGTTTGATTGAGATTCTACTTACTGGTACTGGCTCTGTTGTCAAGTGGTGCAGTCTGTGTGATGCCTGTACTGCAAGGAAGGGTCCAAGGATCAAGGGACAAGATCCCCTTCAAAAATACAATGTTGGAGCCCCATTTGAGAGGAAGGTAGTGGACATTCTCGGACCCTTACCAGTTACTGAGAGGGGGAATTGGTACTTTTTAGTAGTGCAAGAATATGTCATCAAGATGTCCGAGGTCATACCAGTTCCAACCAAAAGGCCAGTACTGTAGCTGATATGCTTGTAGAGCACGTTTTCTCCATGCTTGAAATACCACTTGGGCTTCATTCAGATAAAGGTTCAAAATTCTTTTAAGTATGCTTTACAAATGTATCTTGTTCCAAATATGTTATAGTATCAACAGGTTAGGAGTCCTCTCAAACACATGTCACATGTTTTCAAATTCAGAATTTGGTATGCTATAACAGTATCTATACGTGTGGTCCATACTAAAGGAACTGCACAAAAGTATTTTGGCATCAAAGTAAAAAATCAACTCCCAAATGCTGGCCGCATCAGAACAATCCCACGCACATAACCATTTTATAACTATTCATTGAAGAAAGCCACAGAATAGCTTTCAACTGCTAATAACAAATCAGGAACCAACACCAACATCTAATTTTATCATCGGTTCGTATGACGTATTCATTGAAACCAACTGCATAATTCAAAGCAAAAACATATTTTATGACCATTATTACACATTATTTGAATATGAAGCATTATTATAAATGCAGTTCATGTTAGTAAAACCGAGATAAACAGTTTTTTGCCATTCACGACTAAAAAAATAGATCTTTAATCGCTGAACGTCTAGAGTCAGTAAAAATTTAACAACTTCCTGTAAAACCATAATATAGCCTCTACCATTTCCGTACATTTTACGGGTAAATCATAAAAATTGGCAAGTATGTAATTACTGGTATGCTGCCATTTTTTTCTCATTCTGTAGCTAAAATAATGTAACTTTATTATTTTAACATCAAACTTACTTTCAGTGAACCAAAAAAAAAAGACAAACGGGCTTTACTTAGCACAATTTTAATAAATTTTCACTCTACATTGCAAACTTCGCACATTTTCACTTTTTCAGGCAAGAAATTCAAAATGTTTAGTAATAAAGCATTAAGAGAATTATGTACCCAGCTAGAAAGAGGGGAAGGAATTTTTTTGTGGAAAGAGATAAAAGATGGTCTAAAAATTTTAAAAGTGTTTTGAGTTATATATTTTCGGTAAAAAATTCCCAAATACAGGGGTTTACGAGTCATTTTTTAAATTACATGTTGCCAAAAATGTGAAAATAAAAAAAGATGCACAGAATTTATAATTCTGAACATACTCATATGGGTATTTTTCACGAAACTAGCTAAAAATTGTCTCCAGCAATTTATTCACTCATTGCAGGAAATACCAGTAAGTTGTCTTGTGTTAATTGTAGTAATCTTCAGCTTTCATTAAAGTACTGAGGTAATGATGTTCACAATTACTGTTCACATTATTTTTTCACTTAAAAGTCAGCAATAATAATGTTGGTTAAAGGTCACCACCACTGGCTATCTAGTATTGTGCTAAGTTTTAAGTGAGTTTTACAGCAGAGATGTTGAGATTCATATTTGTTTTGAATTATAGGGAGGCCATGGAATAAAAATAAATAATAGTTTCAATAGAGTGCATCCTGAAACTGTAACTACGGTGCAATAACAACATGTCGCCAAGTTCATGTCTCATTTTGGTAATGCTGTGGAGTTGGTTCTGCAGTGTGACAATAGATTGTGCTGAGGTCGTTCTAATTAAGTTTCCAGAAGAAGCAGTGATTGCACCAGAATGTTTGACTGTAAGTTACCTGCTCTCATTTATGTTAAATTGATTATTTAAATAAAATACTTATAATTTGTACCCATACCTTAATTGTTTCTCATTTTAATGCAAAGAGTAACAAAATAAAAATGCATTCTTGTTGTTTGGTAAATGTTTTATGTTTCTTAGATGAAAGATTTCAAGTAACATATACAAAGATCCTTGAATATTTTTCTATAAATTACAGTAACATCGAAGGTACACATTCTCTCATTCCTGTAATGATGGAGCTCAGTGGCGGCCGGCAGTTGAAACAAGCCTCCCGCCACNATTATGAGATTTAGTGAGCTACAATGCGGCCATAGACGTATATTTTGTGAAAAAGTTTTGCACATCCAGCTGGCATCTTAGTAAAACTACACTTATCAACCCCAAATTAATCTCATAAACTTAATTTTTGTATTGAATGTCTGATCGTATAACTGGTTTAATTTTGCAAATCTACTACTATTCCAAGTTATTATTCTAAAAAAATTTTGCCCATAATATGTTACAATATTCATCTTCTATTTCAGTAGGACCAGACAAAAAAACTGGCAGTGTAATCATAGAGAGAAAGCCCAGTGTCATTCTAAAAACTGACTGGTTTATAAGATGCTGGAAAATGTATTTGAAACAGTATGTATATGTCAGCACTGATAAGAACAATTTTAATACTCTGCTACCAAATTCAAAACTTGTTTACACATCGAAGATGGAGTAGAACTTAAAGTGATCATAACTCACGCCACACTGTTTTTCTTCCAAAAATGTAAGAGTAATGCAGGATAATAGAAGTTCATTAATTGGTATGCAATGGAAATAAGTGAATTTTAAATACAAAGTTATGTACCTAATTCTATGGATTTGTTCATTATAATCTGTATCTTTTAGAACTCTATACTACTATTATTCTATGAGTAAACCTTGTGTTTAACATTTTATAAAAGCTACTTTCCACTAAATTTTTTTTTACAAAGTGCAGTAACCATGAAACTTAAAAGTAAATAATATAAAACTACAAGCACTGTACTGATAAATACTGAACAAGAGCTCCACTAATTATAGACATTCATTTCATTCCAGAACATAAGCTACAGTTTGGGTTTGACATTTCTGAACCTAAATTTGTTAGGGATATCAATACATGCTAGGTTTGTTAGGATTGTACAAGAAAATTGACAAGAGACTTACATAAATTCACAGTTACAGGCATTACAAACAAAAAATATCTAATGAATGCTGTAGTCTACAATGTCATTCTTTAGTTATCACAACCAATGAACTGTAGGCTTCATGTTCTGCTATAGCAATATGAAACATTACAACCTAGACTAGTAGCACGCCGCATGGTTTACGAATCATTTACACACACAGACGATCGTTGGGTACTGAGCCTCATCAATGTACAGCGCCGGCCAAAAATAACATTCCTGTTTGAAGTATAAAGAAATGTGGAAGCAGAGTGTGAATGGATCAAAGTCATGGACAGATGCAAAAACACAGTACATGTATTTATTTCATCACTCATCAAACGCAAATGGATAACATTGTTTTTATAATCAGTCGTTGATTAAAATGTTTGAAGTCTAAAAAACATATTCGTTAACTATATTTTATGTGCAAGAAATAATGAGTGTTTGCAAAATTACAACAATTATCGAAAACAATGACATACCCAAACTTTGTAAACTGTGAATATGATTGGGTGACGTGGAATCGAAAGTAACTTGCATACTGCTGTAACAAAATATACCTACAGTCGTCTTTGTGATTCTTGTTTTTAATAATAATATTTGATACAGAGTTAATATCTGTTAACTAATAATTAAAAATATTATTTTAACTATGCAGATACAGTATTAGAGAAGTATAATGAAAATAAAAGAAATCAGGTGCTCTCATACATGGTTGAAATATTTTCTAAGTTCTACACACCGTTAAATGTACATTTTATATGCATATCACCCATCTATCTCTTAAAACAAAAAAGTCTCATGCTTGCTACTTTCTTTCCTTTGCACGTAAAGAAAAACAATCAAAACAGACCATTGTTTTGCCATTTGTACGTTGAAAATATATTCAGTAAATAAGATTATGATTGTGTCATGGTTAGAAAATATCAGTGATTTACCAGTAACATTTTTGAAATTATTTCAGTGGACAGTTTGAGTGATGACGAGTTTAGTTTGAATGTTTTTCAGTCGCAAGAAGCAAGCACGCAGCACTGTTGAGTTTCCTGCCTCATGCAGAAGCTGAGGGAGCACGGAGGAGGCACAGATAAGGGCGAGATTCTCGTGTTTCTTTGCGGCTCTGGCCAGCACGAGGGACTGGCTGGAGGAGCGGCAGCCATGCTCAGCCGCAGTAGATCACTGAGGCGGTGCGCGCGAAGCTACAAACCTGCAAATAATTCTTTCTGGCAAAAAAATTGAGTAATATTGTATTGTTAAAAGAAAATAGCATCAATTTTGTGTCAATAATACTTTATAATTGAAACTTTTATTAAATAAAATATTCAGTAAAATGTACGAAAATTTGGGTAGTGCTAAAGCCCAAGAGCACGGCCTCACGCACTGCCACTGATAACACTATGACGTTACCAAAATGAGAAGGCAATTATATAAATGTGAATAGTACGGTGAAACTGTTGGCAAACAACTACTGAACTCGCCTACAGTAGTTACACTGTAAATAGTTGTTACTTTGTCAATGAACATGAAATGGGTATTATGTGGATTAAGATTTAATATAAATTGCATATTGCAATACAAGCATATGGTCCAGGGTAGGCCTACATGTTCGTAATACAAAATATACAAGACTGAAGTGGATTCCGAACCATGTGACTGACTCAGGCAGTGTTTACCCTTCTCATGACTTGGGAAACTAAACATTGCCTACACCTAACTAATGTTAGCAAAGTTAGGTAGCTGCACTGCATGCGCACATGCAAAACCAGCGAGTTTGCAAATATTTCAACTGCAAAAACACACCTATTTTTCATGATTACTAAATAAAACTTCAAAGTAAACTTATTACATATTCCCAAATATGTGTAGGCCTAAGGTCTATGTATTTTGAGAACTAAATCAATATGAAAGTGATTTGTATAATTGCATTACTTAATAAATTTACCAATAAGTTTCATTAAATACCAAAAATTAAATGCAAAAATAAGTTACCAAAGATTATGTAACCATTTAGTTAGCAAAACTACTGATTCACCCTGTAAAAATTTAACAAAAGAAATAAAATTTATTTTGAATGTCTAAAATTACAAATGATCTAAGTTGTTGGTTCACTGACTTGTATTTAGTTAACACAAACTTGTATAAAATAAACCAAAAATGTTTGCTGCCCTCTTAAAGTGGTACCTCTCCGCGAAGTAATGTTCAATTCCTCTAAATCTAGCAGTAAATCTGCTAAGTTGGCAAAACTCGACTCAGCTCTAATAAATGAATGAACCATGCCAGAGTTTGGGGTTGTAAAGTGGTCAGTTCGGGTCCTCTCACTAAAAACATGAGATTCCCAAGTGATTGCAGCCACCAGGGAACCTATGATATTTTGACGAAACCCACCGACCTCTTGCACCCGAGATAGTTGATTAACAGAAAGCCTGTGTGTAGTAATTAGAATGATTACAACTCCCAGGTAAAACATGCCTTAAAAGCTAGTAAGCCATCCAGTCTGATAATGTAAGGATGAAAAATAGAAAATCTTTAAAGTGAAACAAGAGGTGTAGGGCAGGCAGTTTTTAATACATTGGTGCATAGCAGAACATGACATTAAAATATGTTATGGTGCTGAATCCAGCATTCCCCTTAATATTAATGTTTTAGATTATAGTAAATATGCCAACTGAAATGTTAATCTTCAAGACCTACTCTAAATAAGTTCACATTACTTTCCTTAGTGGTATCCCAAGCAGGAATAAAACCTGCAGATTACCAGGGTCTTCATGTAAGGCATTCTAAAAGGATAGGAGAAAAAATACAGAACAAAGCCAAATTACTTCCATTCATTTAGACTCTGAACATGACAAGGGTGGTTGTACTAAAGGGCAGAATAGAAAGAGAGCTATGAGAGGCAATGATAGGGAAATAGCAAGATTGAGAACAAAAAAATGCAGAGAAAAGATGTCAGAAGAACAAAGAGAATCAAAAAGACAAAAAAGCAAGAAAAAGGAAAATGTGATAAAGTCCATACATAACTTAACTGATAAAGGAAAAAAGAACAAACGCATGCAATATCACGAAAATTCAAAACAAATATTACCAAAGGAAGAAAATGGGAGTCCATAAAGATACAAATAAGCCACAATCCATTTAAAAAAAGGGGGAAGGAAAAATGTCAGCAAAGATAGAGCTCAAGTCTACAGGAACCTTAAAAAGGCAAACCAAAACATACCAAAGCTAAAGACTGAGATTAAAACATTACACAAAGCAGAAGCTACAAGAAAGACAAATGTTTCACAAAGCCCTTAGCCAAAATCTAAAATGAAGATACTTTCTAAAGGAGGTCTGACGCCAGCTTCTGTTTTGTGAAGCTATGAAAAAACAACCGAGGTAAACCAACGAAACACTAAAACATACTATGAAAGCAAGGCAAATATTTCACAAAAGTTTAGGCGGAAAAATAATTAAGAAGTACAGAGTTCAAAGGCTTGCAAAATGTTTTCTACCGCACAAAGCAAATCAAAAGCATGCTAGCAAGAGCAGTTACATATTTTCATATATGATAGGAAAAAACGAATTAATATTTTAACAAATGCAACAAAAAATTTTATTACTAATTTGTTTGAGGAAGACTATGTGTCTCGTCTGTCTTGGGAAAAAAGTTCACATTGTGATGGGAAGAAGACGAAAACAGAAAAGAATCCTGCTTCATTCCATTAAAAAAGCATATTAGATGTTCACATTCAGAAGATCTTTCAAACTGACTTTTACATCATTTTGGAAAGCAAAACTCTTCTGGATTATAAAAGAAAAAATGTAGATAGAGTAACATGTTCCTGTATAGTGCATGATAACATGAAATTTATGGTATCCAAACTGCAAACACTGAACGTAGTTGAAAGCAAAGATATTGATGCCTCACCTGAATCACTTATAGTTCTTGGTGACAACTTCAATCCAGACGATTCTGTGACATTCTTCAAGTTACAGTCAGTGACAGAAGAGAAAGTGATAAAAAAGTCAAAACAAAAAAATTAGGAAAACTGTAAAGAGTGAGGTAAAATACACACAAAGACCTTGTTGACCAGGTTAACAATCTTCTCCCAAGATTCAAGGAACATATAAAAAATATGAACCAACAGTTTTCATAACTGAAAGAACAGAAGAAGAATTTGAAAGACAATGAAGTAGTCATACAAATAGATTTTTCGGTAAACTATGTGTGCAAATTATTTCAGGAACACTTTGGGGCCTCAAAGCCCCAAATAACCCTGCACACTGGATGCAATATGTGAAGGATCTCGGTGGGAAAAGTTTTTGCACAGTGTCAAATAGTTTGTAACACAGGGCTCATGCTGTATGAGCACACCTTGAGCCTATTATGACCAAACTTGAAAAAAGAATAAATACCATTATTTTTTTTTTCTCTGATGACCCTACAAGATCAATACAGAAACAGAAAAAATCTCAGTTTGATCACAAAAATGATAATGGAATGCTGCCCCAAAGTGGAAATTGTAATGTGGAATTTTAGTGAAACTGGCCACGGCAAAGGACCCATAGATGGTGTGAGAGGTGCCCTTAAAAAGCATGCAGACAATGTAGTTAATAGGGAACCAATAGCAGAAGCATTTGTGAAACACATTTCCATTGATAGTAATGAAGAATTGTATCTCGTGGAAGCAAAAGATATAGAAGAGGTACAAAAACTTTTGCCAAAAACCTTACCTGTCATGAAAGGACTAGAATAATTACAAGGTAGCCTACCTAACTGTTCAGATGGTAATTATAAAGAATAGCAGCTTTTTTGAAGGAGACATAGTAGACCCACAAAAGTTATCTAAATGGCTTTTGCACACCTTACCTGTTTCATATTTAGGAGGGCGTAATGATAAAATAAGGAGAGCGTCGAAAATAAAATAGATATTATACGAGGAGTTCGGCCGCTTTGTTTAAGTCAGACGCCATGTTGTATGGTCCTGTTTGCTGTGGATGTGTAGAAGTTACCGTAGATTAGTTGCAGTTTAGATGCAATACAGTGGGGTTCGTGGCGAGTGAAGTCTTTCTGCGCACGTGAGTTGTGACATCCGACTGTGCGAAGGATTGTAATTTAAGAATGGAGGGTGCAAGTACGAGTGATTCTGTGCATGACAGTCGTCTATGTGGTGGGTGTTACTTGGACGTTTGCCAGTTTGTTCAATTAACGTTGTTTTGGCATAACTATGCGAGTAATCCACATTCTTCCGGTACGTTTTACTGTTACTTTAAAACCATAAAAGCCTAGGTTAGAATAAAATCCTAGGTTAGATTAAAACCTTACAATCCTAGGTTAGATTAAAACCCTACAATTCCAGGTTAGATTAAAACCAGGTAATTATCCAAAGTGGCGGATTTTTTGTAAAAAAAAAAAAATATCCCGAAAAGTGGTATATTTTCACTCTACTAACTATGCAGAACACAAATATACTAGGGGCATTAACATCAGACTAATTTCGTAATATGTGCCCACCTAAGCTAACTGAACATCACCCCACGATGGGTGAATCACTATTTTACATTTTGAAACTGACCTAGGGTTGTAGGGTTTTAAACTAACCTAGGATTGTAGGGTTTTTAACTAACCTAAGATTGTAGGGTTTAAAACTAACCTAAGATTGTAGGGTTTAAAACTAACCTAGGATTGTAGGGTTTAAAACTAACCTAGGATTGTAGGGTTTAAAACTAACCTAGGATTGTAGGGTTTAAAACTAACCTAGGATTGTAGGGTTTAAAACTAACCTAGGATTGTAGGGTTTAAAACTAACCTAGGATTGTAGGGTTTAAAACTAACCTAGGATTGTAGGGTTTAAAACTAACCTAGGATTGTAGGGTTTAAAACTAACCTAGGATTGTAGGGTTTAAAACTAACCTAGGATTGTAGGGTTTAAAACTAACCTAGGATTGTAGGGTTTAAAACTAACCTAGGATTGTAGGGTTTAAAACTAACCTAGGATTGTAGGGTGTTAATCTAACCTTCAAATTTAGTCTAATATAGGTTTTAGGGATTTAAAGGAACCATAAATTACCAAAAGGATATGAATTAACTCACCTAGGCAGGCGGCGGGTACAATTCCTTTGTCCACGACCCATTCAACTGTCATGCATCTGACCTCAATCCACAAAACACTAAGATCTACTATAAAATCCAAGTAACACCAGCCACATAGGTGAATATTACGCACAGAAGCACTCGTTTTTTCATCCTCTATTCTTAAATCACAAGCTAATCGGACGTCACAACTCGCGCCCGCAACACAACCACACTGTTTCGCATAAGAACGGCAACTGAAATTCCATGACGTCTACAGACAGTGACGTCTTCAGACCTTGACGATGACGTTAACGACCCACAGCCAATAAGGTAATGGCACGATGCCGAAAATCACCAAAAATCATGGCGTCCGGCGTAAACAAAGCGCGGGCTCCTTGTACTTTTAACTATTTTATTTAATACATTCTACTTATTTTAACATTACGCCTTCCTGAACATGAACACGGTAAGCTGTGCAGAACCCATTAATACTACTTTTGTTGGTCTACGACATTTCCTTCAGAAAAGCCGCTACACTGGATAATTACCAATTAAGGTAAAGGAACTAATGCTAGACACTTTAAGGAATACAGTGGAGTCTCTGCTAACTGTCAGTTTCTGTTAACCATCAGTAAACTGACACAAAAAGTAAAATAATAAAATTGGATACAAAAAACAAACTTAATAAACTAAAAATTAAATAACTTTTTTTCTCGCTTCACATTAGATCAAATTAAGCACATTATTGAGTTGAACAATACGTATACTGTACTGTAATACTTTTGTCAATGAATACCCAGTAAAAATACATTCTGTGCGGTGCGGAAAGCGAATGACTCACGTTTGTTGTATATGTACAACCTATATACATAGAATCGTTCCGTCTTCCTCACCACCCTACCGGAATTCCTAGACACTCATCTGCCCTCCCATTACTACAGTCAGTTCAGTAGCGGTAGTCACTTAGTCAGCAAGTCATTATCCTCAGTTTGTTGTCAAAGTGCAGTGTGTTTTAAAATGTCTGAGAAATGGAAACATGTTGTATTGGGATTTTCTCAAAAACTTGAAATTATAAAAGACTGCTTAAAGGAGAAGGTGCGACAAGTATCGCTCTGCTATATGAAATTGGGCGGACGACAGTCAATAATATTAAGAAAGATGCAGATAAAATTGAAAGTCATGTTTCAAAAATGCAAACGACAGACGGAGATGTCAAACTAAGAAAAATGATGAAGCCAGCAAAACTGGACCAAATGGATACAGTAATGTATCAGTGGTTCATTCAAACTTGCAGTCAAGGGATACCAGTTTCTGGGCCCATAATAATGGCTAAAGCTATCAAGATGAACAAGACGCTTGCTGGAGATCCTTCATTTAAGGCTAGTATAGGTTAGCTGGATAAATTTAAGGGTTGACATGGCATAAGCCAGTTGGACATATCGGGTGAAAAACTAAGCGCTGATAGTACAGTCATTGTAGAATATCGGGAAAAACTAATAAAAGAAATAAAAGATAGAAATTTGATCAGAGAGCAGGTTTACAACTGTGACGAAACTGGCCTAAATTGGAAAGCACTTCCCTTGAAAACCTTAGCCTCCTTATCAGAAAAATCTGCACCTGGTTTTAAAATGCCAAAATACCGCATAACTGTTATGTTGTGTGCGAATGCAAATGGTAGACATATGTTTCCTTTACTAATCACTGAGAAATCTAAAAAGCCTCGAGCTTTGAAAAATATGAATTTAAACATCTTACCTGCTAAATTTTATGCACAAAAAAGTGCCTAGATGAGCCAGGATATATTTAATGAGTGGTTCGACAGTGTGTTTGTGCCAAATGTAAAATCACATTTAAAATCGATCGGATTGCCTGAAGAAGCCATGTTATTAATGGACAATGCATCAACTCATCCTTCTCATGACTTACAAAGTGATGATGGAAAAATTACGTGCCACTTTTTGCCTGCTAACACTACCCACTAATTCAGCCCATGGATCAGGGTATTATTGGAAGCATGAAGCAACGTTATCGAAAATTCTGTATTCAAAAAGTTGTTTGCGTTGGGGATGAATTAATAAGTGTAAACCAGTTTTGGAGGTCATACACTATTAAAGACACAATTTTTAATGTCGCTGAAGCCTGGCAAGATATACCAGAAAAACATTAAAAAAGGACTGGAACAAACTGTGGCCTGAGACTGTAAAGGAGAATGAGGCCATAAACGAATCTGGAAATTATGAGGAAATTTTACTTCTGTGTCAAGTAATTCCAGGTAGATAAATCACATCAATAGGTGAAGTAAGTGAATGGCTGGGAATTGACAGATTAGACGGAGGCTTTGAAATATTAAATTACGAGGAACTTGTATTAAGTGCAACACAGAAGGTAGAATGTTTAAGTGAAGAAGAAGAGGATGATACACTCAAGGATTGCCCCAAAATAATTAGCCACAGTGATGCTGAAAACATGTTTTCCAAGTGCATTGAATGGTACAAGCAACAAGAAGAGGCAGACGCTACACAGATATAACTCCTACGTAAGATACGCAACATGGCAGCAACAAAAGCCCGTGGAGTATTGCAACGAAGGAAAATGACAGACTTTTTTAGGAGAGATTATACTACTGAACATATACATAATAGTACTGTATTAAATTTTGTTATTTTATCAACATAATAAACGGAAGTCTACAATATTTAATATTAAATACATACTGTGCTGTACATACTTCTATTAATTGCTACGTGTTTAAAATATGGTGCTAAATATCGTATACATTATTATCGCTAGTATCTGTCGTGTCTTTGCGTAGGGGGGAGGCATTTCTATTATCCATCTATTCTCTCAACCATCACGGTGACGGTCCCGAGACTGACGGATAATGGAGACTCCATTGTACACAAACTTTGAGCTTCATAATCAAATATATTTATTTATTTAGAACAAGAGATTTTTATACGAGTACAGTAACATTGGGAAATCAACTTTCCATCATAAATACTTCAATAATCAACATTTTTTAGATTAAAATTTGTATTTATTTAAACTTTGTCATAGGAACTAGTAGATGACATCACAAAAACATTAAACCACTAGTTATAGACATCCATACGCACTAATAGTACACACACACATTGTCATCATATTAAAGAATGCATTTAACCAAATCAAACACACAAATACTCGAAAAACATTTAAACTTTCATAAAGTTAGGTATCAGCATTTTATATTTATATTATATATATATATTATATGTATACATTATGCAAAAATATTTTCAGTTTCTTCTTTCATGTTATGAAGTTATCCATCAACTTCTAATAGAACATCAAATTTATACTTAATCATATCACCTGTTAAAATCATTTTTGGTGCATTGGGGACTTTATTTGAGATTCACTTATGATACTAAAATCGTTATCATTTTCTTTGAATATAGTTTTAGATTGATCACAGCATACTATAGCCATAACTTCAATATTTTTGTGTAATTTTTTGGATAGTACATACATATTTGTAGTATTTATTTTTGCCCGGAAAGTTAACAATTACATAATCACTCTGCTTAATTTTACTTTTGTCTTTAGAATTTTCTTCTTCTTGCTCTGAAGATTCGTTTTCCTCATCATCATTCTCATGCTTGTCAGATATATCATCCACTCTATCTCCAGATTCCAGCCATTCTGTATCAGTACTCGTGTCACTACAATAATCAGTCACAGTTTTTTGGCTCTTCTTAGCTAATTCATGAGCAGTCTTAAGTTTTTGTGCCTCTTCGTTCTGTTCTTTCTTCTTTTTCCTTTCCTCAGCTCTTCCTTTTTTCTCTACTGATTCTGTCTTTTCTTTCTCCTTGCTTTCATGGTATTTTTTCTTTCTTTTTTTAGAGTTTTCTTGACGTGTTGGCCAAAACAAAGCCCTTTTGAATGGATTAGGTATTATCATATCCATATCCTTCAAGGCATTTTCTGGTGGGATGTTTTGCCTTGATGTAGATGGCATTATCAATGGATTTATGTTCGTACTATCCTGTGGATTTTGAGAAATATTGCCATTGGGTACTTCACTAGGAGTTTAAGGGTCTTCAGTTATAATACCTAATATTACATTAAGATTGTCGTCATTCATAAGTGGAGGTATAATTTCAGTTGTGCTGCTTTGTTCCGGAGTGAAATTTTGACTAGTCACGATAGTAGGTGATGTTAGGTTTTGTTTGCTCTTTTTTAACAATTCTTCAACCTTTTTGTAGAAATGAAACAATCTGATGTCTTCTTTGGTGGCCATCCATTCATCAAAACCTTTAAACTGTGTAATTTTTTTGTCGTCTATATATTTGTCCAAAAATTTGATTCCTATTTCAAGTTCCTTAATTTTTGCCATTGTTTGTAATTCTATCAAATCGTTGGTTGGTGGTTCTGGGATACAGCACACTTCATTAAGATTCCATGGTATTAGTCTACATTTACGAAAACCATTTTGGAATATTGCAGGTGCCAGTGTGTCCTTCAGTACCTTGTTTAGCAAAGGACAAAGTGTATTTTGCGTAAAACGGGAGAATCAATATTTTCTAACCGTCAAGAATGCACAGCAGTCTTCTATGCTCCCTTAAGACTTCTGAAAACTGCAACATCCATCTGCTGCAGTAAATGTGTGGCATTAGGAAAGAGAGCAATCAGTATTATGCAGTTTTCCGAACAAAATTTACTTACATGGTAAGAAAGATGTGACGTATGACCATCTATAAAAAGATTGACTGGTCTTGGAACATTATTGTCATCCAACAATTTGTTGAAAACATTGCACATATATTCATAAAATGTTCCCCTGGTCATCCAGCCATTATCGGAACGACCTACACCCAAAAATAAGGAACTGACATACTTAACTCTCTTGGTATCCTCTCATATTTAAAAATGACCATAGGAGGTAGAACATCGCTGGCAGCATTACCACCTAGAAGTACAGTAATGCATTCTTTTTCATCCGCATTAATTTGCTGGTAAGCTGATTTTTCTGCTTTGGGTGCTAGGACCTTACTGCCTTTAGGATTTAGGAAAAAAGCAGTCTCATTCATATTGAAAATTCTTTGAGGTTCATTCAAAATGTCCTTGTAGTTGTTATCATTTAAGTAGCTACCGACCTCTTTGAACCAATTCTTCAACTGAGATGTTGTCACAGAAGCTCTGGAAGCAGTCAAATTTTGGGGCTGTCTTGGAATAAGATTAGGGTGACGTGACGTTTTAAAAAGCTACTGTACCATCTTTTTCCAGGCCTACCCTCCTTAAAAGGGGTTTCTAAATTTAAATTGTCTACTATTTTCTTTACACTATCTTGCAAATTGTCTTTCCCTATTGGAAATCCTTGTTTCACCATTGATTTTACCCACTTTCCTAGCACCTTTTCTATTTCTTCCATCATATAACAGCTTCTTCCCATTTTACGTTTTATTGGTGTCTTTCCCTTTCATTTATTCAGTAGAGTTACTCTCGGTATGCCAAATTTTTTGGCAGCAGTAGCTATCGGGACACCTTACATGCATTATTGTCTAGCTGCTTCCATATCAGCTTCAGGATAACAAAATACTTATCCTTTTATGGGCGGCATCATGTTCAAACATAAAATCTGGAATCAATAGAACAGTTGACATCCCGTACCCTAATAGTTGACACCCTGTCTACTGTTAGATAGGATAATGAAAATGTAATAAAATTGGTAAATATCCAG
The DNA here is from genome assembly GCA_002778355.1 of Clitarchus hookeri. Lineage (NCBI taxonomy): Eukaryota > Metazoa > Arthropoda > Insecta > Phasmatodea > Phasmatidae > Clitarchus > Clitarchus hookeri. The sequence continues at coordinate 704,132 of NQII01000342.1, forward strand.
TTTAGCGGCTTTCCTGTAAAAAAAAACCCCCGAAAAGTGGTATATTTCCACTCTACTAATTACGCAGAACAAGAATATACTAGGGTCATTAACGTATGACTAATTTCGTAATATGTGCCCACCTAACCTAACAGAACCTAACCCCACGATGAGTGAATCTTTTTTACATTTTTAAACTAACCTAGGATTGTAGGTTTTTTGACTAACATAGGATTGTAGGATTTTAATCTAACCTAGGATTGTAGAGTTTCAAACTAACCTCAGATTTTAGGATGTTAATCTAACCTAGGATTGTAGGGTATTAAACTAACCTCGGATTTTAGGGTTTTAAACTAACCTACGAATTTAGTCTAATCTAGGATGTTAGGGATTTAAAGGAACTGTAAAACACACAGGAAGAATATAAATTAACTCACCTAGGTAGGCAGCGGGTCCTCTGCCAATTCAATATTACCTCACTCGATGAAGCACCATGATCTACTAAAACGCCACATAGGTGAATATTACGCACTGAAGCACTCGTTCATAGGCAAATATAATGCACAGAAGCACTCGTTCTAGCTCTCTCCATTTTTAAATCAGTCGGATTGGGACGTCACAACTCACCCCGGCAACGACACGTCTACTGAGCTGTTCAAAAATGTCCATTAACATCACGTGACGAATCACCGCAACGTAACAACACATACAAGCCAATAAGGTGATGGCAGGAATAATGACTTCACCAAAAATCATGGCACATTCTACATATTTTAACATTACATCCTCCTAAATATGAACAAGGTAAGCTTTGCAGAACCCATTAATGCTACTTTTGTTGGTATAGGATGTTTCCTTCAGAAAAGCTGCTAAACTGGTTATGTACCATTAAATTTAGACAGAACTTTACTTATAGGAAATAAGAGTATATAATTGTATTAAAATGAGCTAAGAAATTCAGTTTTGTGTGACCCCAGTAGATGACACACGTGTCGGTTTTTTGGTTTTGGCTAATTCTTCACACCAATAGTGGACACACTTTAAATTATGACAAAATCTAAACAAATTAAGAAGCCTATGGCTCTAGTATGTAAACAATATCATATGTTTTATAACCAAAATAAAAAGTAAGGCAAATCGTAAAAATATAAAACAAAATGATACCTGTGAAATTTTAACCTCCTTAGCAATTTTTTTAAGAATCACAGTGCACGCGTTTTCTTGCTCACATTGTTTACTTCAACTGATACCATTTTGAATTCTGCTTAAATAATGGATGTAAGTTTTTGTCTACGAATCATGGATAGCACTAGGTGTCTTTAGCATCAGTAGTAAAGTTATATCATTAAATATATTCTTATTATAAGAGGTTTTTATCGAAAGTGTCATCCTTTAGTTCACTGTCCAGCATTAGTATTCTGTGTAATTAGTAGTCGAAATATACCACTTTTCAGGATTTTTGTAATTTTCAGAAAAGCAGCTATTCTTTACGATTACTAATTAGATTAAGAAAGGTTAGGTCTTCCTGCATTTAACATGGTTAAGTAACCCGATTGATGCATACATGTTTCACCACAGAATTTCCCTGATATACATAATCCTCCCCACTATTGTGTTTCATAGTGTGTACTGAAAACATTGTGATGCCCCCATTAAATTTGTATTCAGCATGATTAGTAATGTCAAGTGGAGATGGATTACAATATTATTTAATTATATGGAATTAATTTTGAAATGTTCAATGAAGGTGGATTTGTTAGTAATTTTAGTAATATTGGTTTTTTTTTTAGCTACCATAGATACATACCATTTACTGGAATTTTTCCCCTGGTTCATAATAATTACCTCGGTCTCATTTTTAGTCTATGTATGCAACTCTCAACAATTGCTGACAAAAACCTGGGCACAAATAAAATGTGTGCGTGTGTAACAGCTGTCGCCGATAACTGAAAACATCGTTTAAACTTATGCCTACGTACGATACGCGGCCTTCCCGCTAAAAAAAAATATCTCGTGGTAACGTAGTTTCATTCGAACTTTATTCACATGGTGCAACTAACACCATATGCTCCGTTACTAAAACTCGGCTCCTATCATGCATTCCTTGCGGAACTTAAACCTTTCTTAACTCGATGCAAAATCAACGTGGATCCCCAGGATTTTATCTTTTACTGTAAAATTTAAGTACCGAATACTCACCTTCACAGATGATCCTGGGTCAGTCACTGGACTGTCAGAAACAAGACCAGAATTTGCTTTCATTCCAAGGCATGCATTTGAAATATTATGTTCGTTAATAGGCTTTATTCCAAAGTTCTCATTGTTAGAATGATCTGCCATTGTACTCATGTAACTTATAACCTAAATCTATTTGTTTAGAATGCAGATAAATGCATTCAGCACAGCTGTAGCTCACATGAGACTCAAAAACTTGACGGAAAAATAAACGTAAACAGACCACATGGTAAAAAAAAAACAGTGTGGTAAACATTACACAAACGTAAAACCCTGGTAGAATTCCAAATGTTACAACTTTAAAAATCGGAGACGAGATAGCGCCAATGATTGTGACGGTAATTATTGAGTTTAGGAGCTTTTCTGTTAAAATAAAAATAATTCACGGAAAATGGTATATTTCCACTACACTAATGATGCAGAACACGAATATACTAGGGGCATTAACGTCCGACTAATTTCGTAATGTGTGCCCACCTAACCTAACAGAACCTAACCCCACAATGGGTGAATCACTATTTTACATTTTTAAACTAACCTAGGGTTGTTGGGTTTTACATTAACCTAGGTTTGTTGGATTTTACACTAACCAAGGCTGTAGGGTTTTACACTAAGCTACGAATGTAGGATGTAGGGATTTAAAGCAACTTTAAAAAAACACCAAAAGAAGGTAAATTGACTCACCTAGGTAGGGGGCTAGTATATTTCCTCTGACATTAATAGACATAAAGATACATATGTCGCAAGTTTTTTTAATATGTTCTACTTATTTTAACATTATGCCATCTTGAATATGAACAAGGTAAGCTGTGCAGAACCCATTAATGCAACTTTTGTTGGTCTAGGACGTTTATTTTAGAAATGTAAACAAACTTGCTATACTGCTCATTTCGCAATTTTGTTCAATTTCTAAAAATATGTTGTACTTATTTTAAAGCTACACCCCTTGTATATTCGTGTTCTACATGATTAGAAGAATAGAAATATATCATAATTTTGATTGTTTTTTGTGTTTTTCAGAAAAGCCCCTAAACTTAATAATTACCATCGTGTTAATGAAATTACTATACAATCCAAACACATCAGTAAGAAAAGATAAATGAACAAACAAATTTTGGAAATTATTAAGTTTAGGTGCTTTTCTGTAAAAATTAAAAAAAATCATGGGTAATGGTATATTTACACTCTTCTAATGATGCAGAGCACAAATAAATGAGGGGCATTAAGGTACGACTAATTTCTTAGTATGTACCACCTAACCTAACAGAACCTAACTCCACGATGTGTGAATCAATATTTTATATTTTTTAAACTAACCTAGGATTGTAGGGTTTTAAACTAACCTAGTTTTGTAGGGTTTTTAACTAACATAGGATTGTAGGGTTTTAAACTTACCTCGTATTTTAGGGTTTTACATTAACATAGGATTTTAGGGTCTTTCACTAACCTACGATTGTAGGGTTTTACACTAAACAACGAATTTAGGATTGTAGGGATTAAAAGGGACCGTAAAACACACCAAAATAATATCAATTTTCTCACTTGATATAATTCCTCTGTCAACTGCCAATTCAACCTCACCTCACACACCGTGTTCCACAAATCCTCCACATATGCGAATATAAAGCTCTGAATCACTACTTTTCAGACGAAAATAACACAATGAAACACTCGTTTACGGTAAAAAATAATGCACGTAAGCACTCGTTACTGCTTTCTCAATTTTTAAATCCGTCAGAACTAGACCCGGCAAAGACGCAAAGGCGACTGATCTTTTTTTAATTGACCGTTAAAATGCCTGTAATGACATCCGTGTCTGCTAGGTAATGTGGAATCAGCAATGTGCAGCCATTATTAATGGCGGTAGACGTTAATAGACGTAAACAAACCGGGAAACTACTCGTACATTTCACAATTTTTTTTAATATGTTCTACTTATTTTAACGTTATGCCCTCTTGAATATGAACAAGGCAAGCTGTGCAGAACCATTAATGCAAATTTTGTTTGTCTAGGATGTTTCATTCAGAAACGTAAACAAACTGGCAAAACTTCTCATTTCGCAATTTTGTTCCATTTTTTTTAAATATGTTGTACTTATTTTAAAGCCACCCCCCTAATATATTCGTGTTCTACATGATTAGTCGAGTATAAATATATCATAATTTTGAATATTTTTTTTGTTTTTTTTAAGAAAAGCCCCTAATCTTAATAATTACCCACATTTTATTAAATTTTAAAAAATGCAATGCCTTTGAACATATAGTAACAATTCTACCCAGAGATGGCAGCACAAACTCCTCTCACACGTGAAGCATTAACCAAGTTTTTTAAATACAAGTTTTAAATTAAATACAGCCTCATATATATTTCATAACAATTAAAATTAGCATAAAATGTAAATACTAGTTACAATTCAATGATCATATCAATTCACTGTCAATTATTACGCTAACACCGTACGTTTCCAGCTATTTCAGGACTCGGGTACTAGACAGCTCCTCAGGAAATTTTTGAAATTGTTGATTATGATGAATAATTATATAACTGGACTATATTAATAAATATTAGAAAACTCATGTTCACAAAATCCTCACCATCCTATTTCACTGCAGGCAATGCCTTACCCAGACCTATCGCGAATAAAATCACAGTCTTATTCAGGTTTAGAATCCACTTATATACAATATAACACAGGCCGGCTGTTATAATAAATTCGCATCAAGTTTATAACTTAACCTGCTTCATCAAAATTCCGTAATAAAAGGGACATTACTAGGTAGCAGCCCCACTGCTACCACCTCCCATGACAACCGTGATGGCATAGTTAGATAAAGGGGGGGGGAAGTTAAAGGAACCAAGGCTTGCTGGGGTGACTTGGAAAGTCTTACAATTTTATGACTGCGGTGCAAGAAGGGGGTTAGCTTCTCTTTACCCGATGCAATCAAATCAAATACACCTGGGTGGACAAGAGCCCTACCCCCCTTTCCCTGAGGGGGGGCCTTGTACTACCACCACGCTGAGGAGTTTGCTCCGGTGATAATGAGTGGCGGCGGAATAGTGGCAATCACTACGTTTATATCGACACCTGAAACGAGAGTTTCGGTAACCTGGGTTACAGAAAGCAGTGTTTGTGTACGGTATAAACACCACGAAAGTAAGGTTCCGCCATATCTCGAAACCGAGGTTTGTAATTCAAGTTTCGCATCGAATCTTCTTTTTTTTTTGCACGGTATTAGCGACGAAACTTCGATTTCGTTTGTAAATAAGGTATGACATGTAAAACTAGGATATGTTGCAGAGTAAAACAAGATGCTTAATTGGTTAAAAATAATGTGTGTAAATGCAGAGTGAGTGTATAAATTTGCTGTAGGTACGAAATATGTAATACATAATAAATATGTTACATTGTAAAAAAGTTATTAAATATCATTCTTTAATTATGTTTTGTAAAGCAATGTATGCAACTTTAAATAACTTTTTGTCATATTCATGATTTTATGTAAAATGTATTTCCTTTTCGTATCACCATAAAAAAAGAGTAATTTTTCCCCACTGTATTGAAACTAGTGATTTCCGGCATAAAACCACACACGGAACACAAGTTTCCAAAACAGAGTTTCGTATGATGGTATAAACCATTCACTAAAACCTTAGTTTTGAAAGTTTGGTTTCCAAAACCGAGGTTTCGTCTGATGGCATAAAAGTACTGTTTGTAAAACAATTTACACCATCTGAAAATACATTTTGAAGGCATATAGTGGAATAAAACATGCATGATGCATAAAATTGAACATGATACCTGCCAAATCAGATATCACCTTTAATAGATGATTTTTCTACAAAAAGGATTGTCAATGTACAAAACCCTAAATATTTCCTTCGAGAAACAATGCTTCATAAAAAGTAGAAGTTATATATTTGCTCGCATGAGAAATTTNTATATATATATATATATATATATATATATATATATACTAATTAAACTTATCACTCCAAACCTGAATGGGGCCAGAAAATAAAAATTATCAAACTTTATTTAGTTATAAGAGGGTTCATGTAATTTTTCCACTCAATTTTGGCGCTGATTTCGGCCACCATTAGCAGTAGCCGAAGCTATGATTTCAGTGTGACTTCAGCACTCAGGCCAACCGGTAGCACGGGAGTTTCGCTCCCCACAGACCACCTCGGCAAATTCCATTTTGGCTGTAATCGTACTTAAAGTGTGCTGCACCCTCTTGCAGAAAATACAAGTGTAAGCAAGACGAGCGAGGTGGCCTACAACCTAGCCAGCATAAAAATTGAAACCATAGGTATGTTAAATTTCTAATAACTACATCATCTTCAATTACTACAGATCGAAAGAGGCCTCCAGGGACCCACAGGCTGTTGACCACACGATCCTCACTAACTCATGCTCACAGATTTATGGCATCGGGCAAATTCACCAGTTTCCACCTTGATCTGATAAGCCAGGTATGGCTGTGAACCCCATCAGCATACTTGAAGCCCTCTACCTATTAAATATATTTCCCAACTAGTGGGGCTATTCAACAAGAATGGTGGAGGAACATGTAAATACAAGTGCTAAGAACCAAAAAATTGCACCGTTGTTGGGTCCCCGACATCCCAGCGTACATTGTTTTCCTGCTCTCATGTCTTACATAATGTCAGTGTACATTGTTCCCTCTATTCACATCCCAGGACATTTCTACTTTGTTTCTCATTTTATTTTCAGTCACAATCGCAGTTCACGTCTTGTGATGCGCATATAACTTACCAGTAAACAGTACCTATGTGTGTTTGTAATTTTTTTGAGAAAACTTTTGTCGTTATTGCTACATACTTTTTTTGTTTATGGTACGTGACATTCAAAAGTTAATTGTTTATTATTGTCAATTTATGTGCAATGTACTTTGCCAAAATACATGCATTAAAAATATTCAGAAAAAATTAAGAATATCAATTTTGCACCTTTTAACCTAAAAACTCACATTTAGGACATTCACGCCATTTTGGGACAGTGCCAGACCAAGGAGCACCCCCGAACACCGCCATTATGGACAAATGTCAAGCCAGACAAACAGGTGTTACATCTTCGCACATTCCAGCACGGGCAGGTGACGTGTCGTACCACCACCAGGGCATGTATGAGCGTGGTCACCACACCCCTCTGGCCAAAATGGTATTCTCCCCAATGCACTGATGCGAAGGGAGGTGGGTCAACAACCTCTGTGGCAACATGGTATCCTGCATGCCGAACCACGTGGTCAGACTGGACCTCGGGAGATCCCACATGAACTGGTGTACCAGTAATGGCAAAATAAAAACGTTGGGCTTGAAGTGTGTACAGGTCTTGCTCGTGTCCAACCTGTTCTGGGACACAAGGTGCCCATGCCGCGAACCAGAAAATGGGAGGATTCTCGAAGACGACATTCACCAGGCCAACCATGAACATGTCGGGCTGGCATAGAGCTGTACCTCTGATGGCAAGAGGGTGCAATTGTGTGTGGACTGTAACACACCACGAGCGGTTAATTGCACCTTCAGCCCTATCACAAATAGTCATGTGTGCAATTGTGCACCCCCTCCACAAACAGAACTTAACTTGGACACAACCACTCCAAATTTTCAAAATCGATGGTGTGCAAGACAATTCATGTATGAAGGTACCGGAGAAGGGACAATCCAGTGTGTAAACTGCACCAAGGTTTACCACACCGACTGTTTTTATCGGAAGTGAACATACAACATCAAACAGAAATGGAAACTTTTTGTGCGCAAATTGTATGCAAACCTTATTACCTGTGACACATTCACCCACTGACTTTCTCATGGAAGAAGTGTTGTCATTGCGCCATTGTCACCAGCAGCTCTGCAAACAAGGAAATTCAGAATTAGTGGCATGTGATAACTGTAGGCGAATATCTCATTGGCAGTGCATTACAGCACAGGACGTGCTAAACATCGCAGCCGGCAAGTATCGCTCCGCTCAGTGCATCTGGCACCACAGGTGATAGTGCCACACACACCAGCCATGTGAATGGACATGGTCAGCCAAGACAGTAGCCTAGTGGCACATTCATTGAGCCTACCATCTGCTGAAGCACCTTGGGCGGTGGAAACTGCACCACCAACACGAACTGACTTCATGTGGAAACAGCCACACTTAACAACCACAACTGCACAACAAACCACAGATTCACAAACAACAGCAGCAGAGCCGGGTAGCACTTTAGCCCGCTTTCAAATCTGCCCACTTTTTCTGGGCTGCCCACTGAGGACCCGCAGACGCTCCCGAAATACTGCACAATATTGAAGGTTTGTATAAATAACAACACGTTAAGCACATTAGAAAGAAACTGTAATCACAAAAGACAAAAAGCACACTAGAACTCGTTATCATAACAAAAACAGGCAAGCGGAACAACAACAAAAAAAACCGGTATATTGCATAGATAAATGTACTTAAGACTATACAACTGAGTGACAGTTTGTCTCAACACACAAGATGTTTAGCCAGGTATGACATGTGTAATCAAGAGTGGCCAAATTGTGTAGGGGGCCAGCTTATGGGAGATGCACGTTTTTGGTGGTGCAGAGTCAACCACTATAGTATGCAGTGGAGCGTGCCCTGGAATGGGTTTCAGTGTCGTTTCGCTAATAAATATTCTTCCATGCAAGCACAAACCAGCACTGTTCAAGAGACAAAATTCTGGGGAAATTTTGATGGCTTTTGCAACCCGGAAAAATAATTTAAATCAGATATTTTTACCTGCAAATCAGAGAGACAGGAGTTTTAGAATTAGTGGCTGTCACAGTGCAGCGGGAATATAGATAAACTCTAACCCCTTAATTCACGATAGAATAGAAGCATTAATGCTGTCAGTTGCATTGCTGGACCAGACTACTAGGGAGTAGGACAACATGCGAGGCGAGCGGTTCTTGTTTTCCCTGCACTGTGCACATGATGCAGAGCAGATTAGCAGGGCCATGCATCCATCAGCTGTTCGTGGTGCGACCAGGTCCTCAACTCCACCGTTCCGCAAAGACCCTGGTACCAACCTCACAGCCACGCCAAAACCCTTGTGCCCAACCGCATCGGGCGAATCCACTGCTGTGAGGGGCCGAACCGGTAAGGGACGCCCTCCCTTTGTGTGCAGATATTGGGAAAGGCAACAGTTCCATTGGCTTAGCGACTGTCCACAACGCAATGCCAAAGATGCCACACCTACAGACAGTAAAGCACCACCGATGGGAAACAGCTTGTTGTGGTAGGAGAGCCAGGTGCTCACTGCTCCTGGGTCATATTTAAAACTGCAACACCAACACCTCAACAAGTACTGCTACAACAAATCACTAAAAGCAATCAACATATTAGAATTACAGTCACTCTGAATAACAAAACATGTCATGCATTGGTCGATACCACCGCATCACACAACTTTGTGCGTGTCGAGTTCATTGATGTCAGTAAACTCAAGCAGGCACTTCTAGTACTACAACTCGCTACATGGCAGCACACAGGGGAAACCATTGGAAAGACAGCAATAACCATCTGAATAAGCGATGTGGAGACCACCACCGTGGCCCCCGTGTCAGCTAACCTGTGTGAAGATGCCGTACTAGGTATTCCCTGGCTCACAGAACAAAACACCATTGTCGAGCCAGCGGCACATAGAATACATGTAGGCCAGAAAGAGCAACGAACTGTTTACGATCTCGAACTCCGACTCACAAGTTGCACACACGATGTCCAGCTGGACGAACTAAAACACACATTACCACCGGAGTTTCGCAATACTGAGCAAAGGCTACTTCATGAGCGGCGCGACATATTTGCGGTAGCCGATTCACTGCGTCGCACGACAGTAGCAGAGCACGAGATACCACTTGAACACGATCTACTGATGCACGTTGCGCCACACAGTTACCAGCCACACCAGAGCGCAATCATAAAAGAGCAAATTAAAGAAATGCTTTCTGAGGGCGATATTAAACCTACACACATCATTATAATAGTGCCATTACACTAGCTCCAAAAAAAGATGGTACGCGGCATTTCTGTGTCGATTTTAGACCAATTAACAGAATAACCAAGAGCACACCGCCACCATACATAAGCATCAGGTATGCATTACATACACCTAGAAATGACCAAATTATGATGTCACTGGACCTCCACAGTAGGTACTGGCGAGTACCAATCAAACCAGAGGACAGGACCAAAACAGTTTTTACTACACCAGATGGGAGGAAATTTCAATTCTGTGCAATTCCTTTCGAGCTTAAATATGCGACAGCAACATTTCAGGCCATGATGGTCCAAGTTCTCGATGGATACATAAGTGGCTTTGCCCTCGCGTATTTGGTTAATGTAGTGGTGAGGTTGGAGACATGGGAGGGCCACATCAAGCACCTGTCACTAGTATTTAAGCAACTAGCTATTAATAAACAGACATGCACCAACTGGAAATGCCACATAGGAAAACCATGCATACAATTTCTCAGACATCTGGTGGACTAAAATAGCAGCCGACCAAATCCTGAGCAACTGTCATTCATCAATGATTATGTGGTGCCACGGATGTGAAAACAATTGCGAAAATTCTTTGTTGGTCAACTGGCTAAGGGAGTATATCCTCGACTTCGTCATAGTAACAGCACAACTGACGGAAATGCATTCCTCCAATCGGAAATACCAGTAGACAGCAGAGCATAACATGTGTTTTATATAACTGCAAGAAAGGTTCCAGTAAAGTACCATGTGAGCCTGTCACGACCCAAACAAATACCTGTACTTTCAAACAGACACGCATTAGAAATTATATAGATCAGTTATATTCCAACTCTGATGGAAAATCAGGAGGGCAGATAATCGACTTCAACAGTGCAAAATTCGGACCAACAGAGCATAGGTACAGCATATGTAATCGCGCGCAACCTCGTTAAGGTATGGGGCACAGGGTCAATTGGCCTGGGCTTTTCGAATCAGGCCCACTTCAATAACCTTGCGCTATCCCGAGTGTATTTCCTTAACTGGTTAGCTGGCACCCTCTGGACATCAATTTCATCTTCCGGACCCTGTGAAACACACCGAAAAATTTAAATGGCGCACTTCTATGTGGCTAAAATACGCAGCCACTAGCATGACCATTCGTAGAGCCACCATTTTTGCTGTTGCCGTGAGTGGAGCATGAAAATGCCGCCATATTGGTACTGCATTCGTGAGGACACAGAAGAGAGGCTCTCCCCCCTGTCCATTCACTCCATGCACCACTCCAGTCAGCCATGCAATCTGCTGAAGGAGAGAGAGAGCATGCTTGCCTTATCCCTGAAACTGCCACGACAACCACCGCCGAAACAGCTGTCCATTCATGCTGGACATCACGCGAGTGGGAGGGCCATAGCCACTGCGAAGAATTCCACTTATCACCACCTGTGCACCCATGACGCACACTTACATACATGACTGGTTTAGTGATCAAGTGTTAGCCCGTGGATCGTTGTGTAATTTTTCTGTAAGGAAAAAACAATGGCTTATTCGACAAATATGATCTGTCAGCGAACAAACGCCTTTGCCTTTAATGCCAGCATATGCTATTCCAACAGCAACAATACTTGGCCCCCTAGCCGAACACATGCACGAGGTCCGAAGTAATCGACATCAGTGGGGAGTACTAGAGCATGATCTGGCATCCTGCATACACTGCCCGAGGGATTAGCTCGTGAACACACTTCGAATCGTAGAACACATCAGTAAACACGCCAGACAGTTTGTGTGTACTCAGTGCAGCATCGCCCAAGGACTGGCTCGTGTAGATCTTAAGACACCAGCGGACAATGCCGCTATAAATACTCGTGCCACAGTGGATGTGTGCGACTTTACGAACTGTGGGTAATGCACTGGGGACTTTGAAACCTACCATAGCTGCTGCTGGAATTGCTACTTAGCCTGTGTGACTGCAGCTGAATGGTCGAACTTTCAGGAAGCTTAATTTCAGTGCCAGGAATGTTTGTCTGAACAGCTTACTCAGTATGACTCAGCCGTACCTGAACAACTGCGGATCAAGACGTGGTGCGACATGACAGCCCACAACATTCAAGGATATTCGGTACCCTTACCGTACCCAATGCCTAGTGTACTTCAACTCACCTGACCGCAGTATGCTGCGACATCGTCACTGTTTGTGCCAAAAACTGTTCAAACTTCGCATGCAACCCCAGCAGTTACTCTGGCGAGATTTGAAAAACTCCTAGATTTCTCTGGATAGGGATTGGAGGATCCTCGAGCATTCGTGGAAGAATGCATGCAGTGATTGCAATGGAGTGGTGTTCCACCCGAGGAATGGCAATGTGTTTTAGGAACTCAACTCACAGGTGGTGCATGCACATGGTGGACGTCTGTCACAGAGTACCAAATTATGTGGGAACAAATTGTTACAATATTCTCCACCAGGTACACCAACACACTAATAACATTACAAAAACAGTTAAGCATTTTGTTGGAGCAACAACAGGACCATGAAGAGCTGAAATATTCGTGAGATGCAAGGTAAATCTAGTGCCCCGGTTTTGCCCTCATATTGCAGCTACAGACATGATAGAAGCAGTGATTGAGACAGTTCTTCCTGAATTCCGAGCCACCTTACGGCCTACCATTTAAAACAGGTTTAAAAACTTCGTATGAACAGCTGCCAGGGTTTCTCGAGATGCCACTGAGCTATGTCAATGTGGTGTGCCACCATGTGAGACGCATGTGTTCGCATCTGCCATGCCCATGGGAGCCAGATTAACTACACAGGGCTTCGTGGCCTGCCACCAGTGGCGAACCCGAGCAGATCGATAACTCCCCGCCCAGGCGAGAACGCTTGGACCGGCCTGCATGTAACAACAGCACCACGACTGGACCATGTAACAGTACTGGAGCACCCGATCGGCCACCGCCTGGCCTGTGCCACTACTGACCTGGCGAGGAGATGCATTAGCATTAGGATTGCCCAAACTGGAAAACGAAGGAAAACCCTGCACTTGGAAATGGGAAACAGGGATAGGAGAGATGGCTGTCTAAAAAAGTTGAAAATAGCTAAAACAACTTGGAAAACAACCACAAATATATCGGCCAAATTTCTCAGAATTACGACAGCCTAATGTGTATACTTGTTAATGTGAATTCAAATTTAACAGTAGCATGCATTGACACAGCAGATTTGCAGTATTTCAGTAGTGAACATCTAGTTACCACTGCACAATGCAAGCAACAAGACCAGTCTGTAAAGTTCGCCATACATTACACATCTAGCCATGCTCATGGTACCACCACAGCGAATTTAAGCATCAGGGACGAAGCCATGCATATTCCCGTTCTAGTTATGCAAGACCTCAGGAAATATGTTATTAAGAGAGTGCCGTGGCTCATTGTCCAAAAAGTTTTTTAAGTTACCCATGTCTGCATTCATTTCGGCAAGATGCGATAGAAATCAGTATATCACATAGGGTAACATAAGTCCGAGTTCTGGACATTATAATTCACCATGATTTGGACCATGCCATCCCTATGGAATTTCAGAGTGCCTTACAAGCCACCTTGCAAGAGCGAGCTGATGTGTTTATGTGTGGGGACCTGCTCCGTAGCCCAGGCATTGCAAAGCACCCTATACATATGAGTCATGAGGAACCACTGGACACCCCACCCAGAGACTACAGAGTCTACCACTGAAACATAATCGCAACCTAGGTGAGTGAAATGTTACATGATGGTGTTATTTAGACGTCCGAGAGAAATTATAATTCATTCATAACCTTGGCTCCTAAGAAAGATGAAATGTGGTTTTGTGTGAATTTTCGCCCAATAAACTTTAGTACAATGAGTTCAGTTTCTCCAGTAATAAACATAAACAGTGCTCTCAGTTTGCTTGGTTCTGCAAAAATGATGTCTTCCTTTGATCTCCATTCTGGCTACTGGCACGCCCTAGTCATGCCTAACGACCACCACAAAACTGCCTTCACCGTGCCAGACGGCCAGATACATCAATTTTGTGCTATACATTTTGGTCTTACGTGCACACCTACTACTTCTCAAGCCATGATGGTAGAGGTACTGGATGGCTATATTGGCTAGTTCGTCATTTCCTATCTAGATTACATTGTGTATTAGTCAGACAACTGGAATGAACACCTCGGACACTTAGCATTAGTACTGGAACATTTTGGAACTTCAGGCTTCACCTGCACAAACCACAAGTGTCACATTGGCAATACAGAGGAGTTTAACTACTTGGGACATGTAAATGAGGCCGGAAATCGCCCTAATTCAGAACACCTGTGGCCTATTGTTGAATGGGACCAGCCAAAAACAAGCAAACAATTGCGCAAGTTTTCCAGACTTATAAATGGGCTCCACCAATACATTCAAGGGTTTGCTATCATTAATGCACCTCTTAAATCACTCTTGTTAACACAAGTCAAGTACCAGTAGACCAGGAATTCGCAAAAATTAAATGAATATTCTAGGGAGAGGTGGGGAATTTGGTCCTCCCACATCTCAGACCAAATGACAACATCGTCTTGGTAGGCGAGCGTGAAGTCGCCTACCAGACCATCTAGTACCTGGACCATCATGGTTTGAAATGTGAATGGCTTGCAGTTCAAACCGAATGTCATCGCACAGAATTGAAACCGCCTTCCATCCAGCATTGTGAATGCACTTTTGTGTCTGTCTTCTGGCTTCACTGGAACCTGCATGTAACCACTATGCAGATCAAGGGATGACATAATTTTGGCCTTTCCTGAAATGTTAAATGCATTCTTAATGGTGTTGTGGGGAGGGACGAGCTTTCGGTAACCAGGTTGAGGGGTCGAAAATTGATGCCGAAACATCATGTTCCATCTTTGTTCTGCGCCAACATGATTGCTGAATTGTAGCGGCTTTCAGTCGGTTCGATAAACCCCTCTGCTAACATCTCTCGTATCTGTTCTCGGATGATCATACTCTGGTGGCTAAGGTAGCTGAACAGTGGTGTGAAAATGGGCCTGTCATGTTCTGTTGGCATTGTGTGCTCTGCGATGTTGATACATCATAATGGATCCACAGCTGCAAATACGTCCCGTTGTTCCTCCAGCACTCACTGTACCGCATCACAGTAAGCTGGTGGTACCTCGTGGTCCAGATCGTCAAGCTTAACACTTGGCGCACAGTTGCTAGAGCGGGGGTCTAGATTGTAGACTGTCCTATGCTTCCTTGTGCAGAAATGGATTATCCTAGCTGCTGATTCAACAATCGAGTTTTGTCCGTTTAGCCATGGGAGACCGTGAATGACGTCTTCATGTAGCTCGTTAATGACGAGTGCTACCATGTTTGTCTCGAGGTCGCATGTGCGAACCATGATGCTGGCTTCTCTCATGGTTTCCCTGCTATTGTTTGTTGTGGCTAAATTAATGGCTTCACTGTGAGGCCACAGAGCTCTAACATTAACTATCCCTGCTCACACAAAGTTGTGGGATGCGGCTGTGTCAATAAGGGCATGACACTTCACACTGTTGATGTACACTGGAATGCATATGAACTTACTTGGTGTAGGTTGTTGATATAAAAGGAGCTGCTACAGTAGGGCCTGTTGTCGGGTGAGAGTCAGAATCAGCTTGTCGGGACTGGGGAAGGTGATGTCTGGTCGACCTACCCCTTCTGCTCGTTTCCCAGTGGCAGTGGACTATCTTTCACGTCTGCTGCCTTTCCCCTTTTTGTTTCAGAGTAATCACTATACCAGTGGCATTGCCCGCCAGGACAGTTTTTGTATGGGTGAGGTGACTTCTTCGGTTTTTCCCATACCCATTTGCCATTGCTGGTCACTGTGGGTTCACTTGGTTTTGGTGGCTGTGGCACGACAGGAGCTGTGCACTTCCGAATCGCATCATTGTTACTACCACCACTGTAATTGGTTTTTATTCTGCCGAACCCGCAGGCTACTTTGTGCGATGTACTCTACTAGCGGTCTTGGTTTTCGTGCTTGGTGAAATCCAAGATCATTATCGAGCACATGTACGCCTCTATTGGGCCATGAATGAGTGGTGCTAGTGTGCTTCGGTACTCCGGTAGGGCCATTCTTACTACTACCTCCTGTACCTAGGTCACCGTCATACTTGGGTGGTACTGCTGTACCATGTGTATTTCCCGCATAAACAAAGCTGTTAGAGTTTCGTGGTCCGAATGTTTGTCGAGTATTGCATGACTGCAAACTTGTAAGGAGGAGAATGTACCATTATATCGGCATTGAAATGCTGTTAAAATGAGGTCAATTTCATCCCATAATGGTTAACCAATAGCCACCATTGTTGTGTGGCTCCGCTCAGCTGGTCCCTGATGTAGTTATGCTACTCTTCCTTGCAAACACCATTACTGTGGATCTGGGTTGTAAAGTCCTCGATGAAGGCCTGGATGTCTTCTGTCGGTAAACCCACAACATTGGTAACGATTGACAGCATGGTAGTGTGTTATTGGCTTTGTGACAGTTGTTTTGCTTCTGTCAATTTCCTTGTTCTGTGCTTTCTCGGGTTGGCATGGGTATGATGCCTATTGTGCAAGCGGTACTGTGAAAACAGTGGCTGTGCATGAATTGCACGTGGCAGTTTGCATTGCCATATATTGCGGACTACACGTTGTGCATGCCTGAAATTTGTATGCATGCTCTAAGTCCGCTATCCACTCGTTCAGAGGAACGCAACTTTGGTGAGCCTGATGCCCACAATGCCGGCACTTCACTTACATCGTTCACGACATCGTATCACATGAACTGTTGGCAGAGTGTTTAGATAACTGGTTACCACTTAGTAAGTCTGGATTGTCCAGTGTAGCTTCTGACAGATTGCCATAACAGTGCGCACACACGAACTGTCCCTTTCGAATGCACATGCATTCCTGCGGCACAATGCACTCGGGGTGGCATGGCTGGCTACAGTGTACACAAGTCACTTTATTCTGCTCATTTCTGGTGCACCATACACATTTTTGCACCATTATTACATTCGTAATTGGATTGGTGGAGGTTTGGTTTGTTCTTCTGTAGCTATCTTTGGATCGCATGGACACAGTTTTCCCATTAGGGGATTTGCAAAACTGAGTGTTTGTATTGGGTGTACACAAGTCCAGCACAGCTCGGCTGGTATTCCTACAGATGTTTGTAGTCACGTGATACATGGTACTTAATTTGTATTGTTAATCGAGGTACGAGACCTTCGATTATAATTTGTGGATAAACACTGGCAAGTATTATAATTAATCGTAAAAAACAAACTATGGTGGTTATGTTCGTGACCGGATGCACACACCTGTTGCACAGGACCGCCGGTTTTCCTGGCGAAAAGTGCATAACCGTCTTTACCGTTTGTGTGTTCACGTGAGTTGAGCACGGGAGACACAGCACTGTAGTTACCATTCGTAGTTACAGCTGACATGGATTCGTAGGGTCTCTCCGCCCACGAAAATCCGCCCTATCGATCTGTGAGGAGGTAGGACCAGCCCGAATAGGGAAGTTGGGAGGGGGGAGAGGGTGCTGCTCGCACGCCCTCGCATTTATCCATCGCCGCTCGGATCCCTTGTTCTCCAGTGGCATGTTACATTACTGGGATGGAGTGATGGGGTGACATAAAGCTGCTGCTTCGTCCAGGAATCTGGGGGTGATCTTGGCAATAACCACTGTTGACCGCTTGCCCTTCCGCTATATTGAAATTTTACAGATATGTTGGTTTACATGTTTTGTAATTGTGCTTAAAGAGCCTGAAACTGATTTTATCACAGTTTTAGCATGTTAAAACTATATTGTGACACTCCACTGGTGCTTGAAGGACTCTTACACTGGAAATTTTATGTGTAAAATTGCATATAAAATTTTATGAAAAATGTCAAGAACATTACAAAGTTGCAGAAACAGTTTGAGAAAGTTTGGCACCGTTTGATTTGACCACAGCAATGTTGCCTGCACGGTTTGACACTTTACTGTTTGCTTTGTAAATACTCCATGTATCAGTTTTGGTGCTGTGTTACAAAAGTGATTGAAAGGTGGTTTTTTTTGGATATTTATATGTATCTAACACCTGAAGGGTGTTTTGAAACCCAACCAAATGGCATCACATTGATACACTTGACACTTCTGAAGTTTACATACAGTTTCAACACTTGTAAGTTGGTTAAACAATTATGTGATTGGTTTGCCGTGTTTATGACACAGCTTGATGAAACACATTTAGGATGACCTAGAATGAATGTCAAAATGGCTAGCACATTTGAAATGAATGAAAATAGTTTGAAAACCACTTTACAAAAATTTTATAATGTAACTTTTAAAATGTTTCAAAAGTTGCAAAAGGTTGGCAAATGATTTAAGTGGCAAAACCAGAAGGGTACCATAGTCGATAGACAATGGCATATGAATGTTGCTGCACAGTGAGTTAAGAAATGTGACTTTTGAATAGTGGCTTTTTCCAGCCCCACATTTGGCGCCATAAGACGTGATATCGGGGTTGGAGAATGGTAGTGATAACACCACTGCACCATTCTTCGTTCAGAGTTCTGGCGAGAAACACTCACCAGAGACATCTTGTAGATTTCATTCCAGCTGCTCTGCTGTTGTGGGTCGTGGCCGAGTCACCCAGGTGGCTAGACTGTTCTCCCGGTCATTTATGTCTCCATTGAAGGATTATCGATTGCTGTTCGATAGGCTGCTAGACCTGGGCAGTCGCGGTCGGCCAGTACCGCCACAGGTGCCCATTTTGATGTTGAGAGTTATGATGCTATCAAGTTAGCAAAAATCGGTGTTTTAAGGCCACTCCACACACCAATTAAACACTGAAAACACTTAAAAACCCTTAGGATGGCTAGTTGGTGGGTCCAGCTCCTGAAATAACTTTAAGAGGCAAGGCAGTAAATCAACATGCTGACTTTGGGATTGCAGTCTTTTATTGACGTTTCGACACTACAGACCAGTTGATGGTGCTCACGTCGTTAAGCATTGAGGAAAATGTGTGTACTCTCCGGATTAGAAAGGTGAACATACACTCCTGTTGCTGTATGTCTGAAGAAGGTGGACAGCCACTCCTACCGGGCGATGAAGTTACATTAAGTTATAAATAATGGTTCTCTGTGGAAGACAAATAAGTTGATGAAGTGCCCAGGAGTCGCGAACCGCGCAGCCTGCTCCAATGAATGCCCATTTAAAACTAAATGTATACCAGCATCTGTCCGGCCACTTGCTGCGAAGACACCAGTAGTCGGAAATGTGTGAGCATAAAAGAAATGCAAAATAGGGTTAGGCCCTAAATTTTTTACAATGCATGGGCGGGAAAGCTCCTTTAACTAAATGTAGACTGAACTTTGTCCCTAGCAAAAACTGACATATTCTCTATACTAAACAAGCTACTTAATTATTAATTATAATGCAGTTTTGTACTGATATGTTTACGGTAACAAAGTGCTGAGATCCTGTCTATTTGAGTCTGTAAACCCGTTGACAGCTGCAAAAATTAAATATGTACCTTTGTACACTCACTATTCCTACTAAAACACATCAACTGAGATGTCCCCAGTCAGGTCGTGCCTGTGGGGGCTAAACGTACATTGGCACAGGTGGTGGCTGTGCTACAATTAGTAAGTCGTTGACATGTAATTTGTAATTACATTTAGTAGCACAGTTTACTTGTGATTTACATTTTGTATAAACCTGGATGGGATTTTGCTCTGCTTTTGTGGGACACTAACACTCGTAAACACTTAGTGTTGCACAATTGCATCGGTTGTTGGTATGTGTCCCAATCAGGGGCACTACGAAATCTGGTGTCGCCTTCGCACATGTAATGCCCTGACGGCGCTGCGCTGAGTGTGAGCACACGTGCAGGTCGGTTGGAATCCGAACAACGAGACTGTCAAGGTTTCGCCCTAGTGTTCGGATCAAAGGGGCACCGTTAGGTGACTCGCGCGGTGTTGGGTGAAGTGAGTGCTTTCCCAAGCGCCATCGAAATACTGTAGCTGATGTCCACGCCCGATATTCTTGTCGTCGGCATGGTGCTTGGGCGTTGTTGTATTGTGGTTCAGTGAATGGTCGTGGAGAACAGTGAGTTTGGGCTCATGTCAAAGTTCAGGTCAGCAACAATGAGAGCCACTTCTAGGTGAAAATGACAGTGTTGCTTCAGGCCATCTGATATACTCTACCCTGAAGAACAAAGAAAGTTATAAGTGTTTCAATAAGAAATTCAGGATACTTCAAGAAGTGACACATTGTGCAGTGAAACATAAGATGATGCATTACCAAGTATAGGCAGTTATTTGGCAGTAAAAGAAGGAATGTTCAAATTTTCTGTTTATTTTGCCAAAACGAATAAAACTCTACTGAATGAGATAAATTGTTAAATCTGCAAATATCTGACACCTAGGAAACAACATTTAGTTCGCAAATACCAGAAGAAAGAAACAACATTGAAACTTTTCAGAAGAATGTACAAGAATATGAAAATTTCCTTGGAACACCTGTGCTCTGTGAACAGTGATCGTGTTGAACTTGTAAAATCTCTTTCAAAATCTATTTCATTGACAAAAGTTCAGTTCCTTGCTTCTCAATTACGGTGTTCAAAAGTTAAGTTACAGGGCATATGTTGGACAAACTAGGAGAAGCTGTTAGCTTTGGTCGAAAAGGGTTGAAAAGTAACTGGAAACAACCAGTAGCATTTTTTAAAAAACTAGAATGGGATTTCATATGCGATGTCAGTGATGGTGCTGGTAATGATCCAGGATAGAGGCTTTCACGATAAAACTAAAAGCTTACCATAAAACGGTATATATCGTCATTACTATTCACACAGAACACAAATTTACTTGGCTGCACAACCGCTATGCTGTCCTGGTGTCGCCCACATGGTCGAATCAAAGTGGGACCATCAGCTGACTCATGTGGTGTTGCGTGAAGCATGTGATTTCCCAATCACCGTCGAGATACTGTAGTTCTCGGCCACGCCCGATCTTCTTGTCGTCGGCATGGTGCTTGGCTGTTTTTGTATTATGGCGCAGCGAACAGTCGCTTAGACCAGTGAGTTTGGGTTCAAGTCAACTTGCAAAATTTTAAGATAGCGTTTACATATAGCAGATTAACCACGAGTGCCATACCACTAAGTTTGCAGATTGCTACCGATTCAATCATGACAATTGACCTCTTATTTATATCAACAGACTTAACCTACATTGACTCTTATATGTGTCAATTACAACAGTTGTTTAATTTCCCACCGATTGCATGTTTAAATAAAAGTTGCAGTTATAATATTTTCTATTATTTTGGAATTCTTCCTTGCGACATATTCTTTGGTGGTTTGTGATTAGTTCTTACGAAGTGTTACAAACAAGAAATGGTAAATAGTTTTCATACAACACTGCGAATACTGCTGCGACTTCCACGACTGTCATGAACCACGTATTCATTGTGGACCAGGCTTAATCCTCGAAACTAACCAAAATTACAGAATGTGCAGGATGCATATCACAACACTGTATTGTTTTATTTTATTCCAAATTCCTTATTTTGTCACAATCGACAATAATTTACATTTAAGCCCAAGCTACAATGGCAGTCCTAGGTGGTTCAGAATTTCGTAGGACTTGGACAAAGTCTTACAGGTAAAACTGCCACGACTAGTCAATCAGAACTGACGAGACCACAGATAAGGGACCATGGCAATCAAAACTGCACAGAAAAATACATTTTATACTTACAGATACATTTGGAAATTATCGTATTCTCATTGATTTGGAATTATTTTGCGTTATGTACTGTTTGGTGGTATGTGAATTACGAACACATCATTATTGACAGCTGTTCGTACTGCACTACGAATTTTACCTCGATGTCCAAAATGTTTACGACCAACTTCATTGTCGACTGGGCTTAAGACTGTAGAACTTACTTTGTAATTATTGTCACATACTTACCGTAGCTATGGTAGCGAAACTATATTTGTTTCGAAATTCTTAAACAAAAATATTTCTCAGTTGTTCCTTTAAGTTAAGGAATCTCGGAACAGTGCAAATAAGGTGTTAATCATTGCCCATGTGTGGTGAAAATAAACTTATCAAATTGCATACCAAAATATTTACATAAGAAATGTCCTATTCAGAATGTAAACAAAACGATACTAGGGTTGCTGTCACAGAAGTTTGGATGACGAAGTTGTTAGTGGTGACGACGACTGTGACGACGACGATGATGATTACCTATGGCGTCTACAGAAAACTCGTTGTAGAACTGACTGATACTTTACGTACATGTTATCCCTGAAGTATCCTGAAATGACGCTTTCAGACAGACCAGAGATGAACTGCATATACAGGAGAGAAGGAAGTACCCCTAGAAAACCCGTCGGCCAATGACAACTTCCGCCAAATTTCTGATATGAGAAGGTCTGGATGTGTCCCTGTCAGGAATCTAACCTGGATTGCTTTTGAGGAAGGCGGCGGGCGGGGTATTTACGCAACCACGACGAGACCATATGGCGGTAACAAAAAACCACAGCAAGGTACATTAAAAGTAATTATTGCTCTTTTTGTAAAAGCCAATCCTATAAAATACATCAGTGGAAGAAACATTTGTGTATATTGTAACCGTCCACTGTTCATATGTAGTCCAATCACGGTTACTTCACACATTTCTGAAGCCATGCTTAAGTTCTACACATATCCTTCGGCTTTTTGTAAACAAATAAAATACAATGTGACGTCAAATATTTCAACTGCCAAGTGCTTTGTTTACATTATTCAGCTGTCCAAACAACCCCGGCATATTTTAAAGAGCATAACATAGTAGTAAAAAATGGCGAGTTAGGCACAAGGGCGTGCGGCGTCGGAGCGTCGGAACTGTTCATCCTCTGTCATTTCTGTCCCCCAGTAGCCATTTTTCTCTCAAAATGTTCCTTTTTCTAATCAAAATCAACAATTTCCCTTCAAAATCGACTAAACTTCACCAAAAATTTTCCTTTTACTGTTAAAATTTCCGTTTTTTCCCTCAAGATTGCCAATTTTCCCTCAAAAAAGCACCAATTCCCCCCAATTGCAAAAACGATCCCCCGAAAGCCACTTTTCGATTCATCGGAAGGATTTGGGGGGATGATTTTCGACGGGAGAGAAGTGGCTGCCATGTTGGCTTTATAAGCATAGGTTATGTCAAATAAATACATGGGATATGGAATCGGAGCCGGAATCAGCCAGCTGCCATGTTGTGTTGTCACCCGACCACCATGTTTGATGTCGGTGACCTTGACCTTTGACCTTGACCCATGACCATGAACTTGTATTATCTTGAAACAAAAAATTCGCTAAATTGTTTTAAAAATCCCCAAAAACTTATAAAATCCAATTAAAATTATTTTTGAAATACAACATTTTTATTAAAAATATGTAATTTTTTTTATAAAAAATAAAGTTTCGAATGTTTTCGCTTGGAGGGGACAAGGGACTGGAACCGACCAGCCGCAACATTATGACGTCACCCAACTACTATGTTGGACCCAGGTGGCCTTGACCTTTTACCTTTACCTTGTAACATTTGACCTTTAACCCAAAAATTGTCAAAATTAATAAAAAATATTATTATAAATTATTTTTTAATATTATTTATCAATTATATTGTATTAAAATTCCCCTCCCCTACTAATGTTTCACATTTGTTAATTATTTGGCAGGCCTCCACCCCCTTTCCTTTGCTCATTCTGTCGAATGCACTCCACCCACCATATTAGTTTTTTCGTTTGTCATTTGTTTACATTTTCAACACCTAGGTGGCACTGATGACTCCGACCAACATGTTATATCTCGGTGACCTTCACATTGACCTCACATCTGTGACCTTGACCCCATGACTATGATTTCGATAATGATAAAACCAAAATAAATTCTACAAACTTTTGTTAAATCCAAAATTCCAAAGAAATATATTTAAAAAAATTAAAAACTTGTTTTTTTCATTGACATTTCTATCAATTAACACTGCAATCAGCACCACAATCAACATCCACAATAAATAATCCAATCCAATCCACACACAAATCCAAACCAATCCACACACCAACCCACACTAATCCACACACCAATCCACACATAAATCCACACACCAATCCACACACCAATCCACACACCAATCCACACCAATCTACAGTAATCCACACCAATCTACACCGTAATCTGCTCTGCAATCCGCTACGAAATTCGCTATGCAATTTGCTCTGCTCCACTCTGCAATCCTCCTCCGAAATCCTCCGCTACAATCTACAGTAACCCATACAAATCCTTCAATTAATATCAATCCTTGGCTCAATCCCAATCCTTACAAATACTCCTCCNGCTACAATCTACAGTAACCCATACAAATCCTTCAATTAATATCAATCCTTGGCTCAATCCCAATCCTTACAAATACTCCTCCGCAATCTACAGAAATCTATCTAAATCCTTCGATCAATCCCTATCCTTCATCAATCCCAATCCTTCGATCAATCCTAATACTTCGATCAATCCCAATACTTCGATCAATCCCAATACTTCGATCAATCCCAATTCTTTGTTCAATCCCAGTCCTTAGATCGATCCGTCGATCAATCCTTCGGTTTGTCCCCCATCCATATTTATAGAAATTACATTTGTTCGCCAGCTGTCTCCAAATTTGCACTTTTCAGAGAATTAATGTTTTGTATGCAGTCAACTACCCAACCATTTTTATACTAAAGTCTTTACTATCATTCTAAATGCAGATATGTCCATTAATAGTCGAGTACTCACAGCACCACTTTAAGTTGTGAGTGAAAAAAGGATATGACACACAAAAATAAAGGAAAACCAATTATTATATTAAAATAATTTATTATTATTTTGAAATTACAATTTCAGAACAAAGAAGTTCATCACATCATGCGATATATCCCCGATCTTTCAGTTTACTAGTGATTAAAGATATTTCGTTAATATGCGTGAGATAACCACATTTTTGAATGCCAATCAAATATCTTAGTTTATCAACACGATCATTCGGGTCTTCGGGAAATAGGTAACTAGTATTCCCGGCGTCTTCTGCCTTCTTCATGTCGCTGGTTGTAGCAAATGTGTTGGAGGGGTTTGACCGTGCATCGAGAAAATCGCCATCATCGTCTTCATCACTATCACTGTCTTCATGTTCATTTTCATCAATGCTCTCTTCATAGTTAACTTCACCTCCTATTTTGTACTCTATATTAAATTTGCTTTTCTTTGTAACCGGAGTTGTATGCTCATCAGTATTTAGAGGGGACGACATTTTTTTAAAATTTCATTGACTTCACACGAAAGTTATGCAAGTGTACATACCACACAAACCGACTCTACTGCACTCATTCCATCTTTAGCATTAACTGTCTCATCTTAATCGCCTGACGAACCGGTACCCATCGATGCAGCAATATGTATTTCCGGCAACACTTGCTGACACCAGTAGACGAATCTTTGCAGATCTCTTTATGTTCTTTCAATGCATCGCCTTGCACAAACTGCATGGGACCAATTTCGTAATTCTTCATCGCGCGAAACGGACTCTTTGTACAATGCCAACGAGCATTTTGAGCATAGGTGAAAACTCGATCGCAGAATCGGCACTGGCGACAACCAGTTAGCGATGATGCAGATCGAGGCTCTATGATCGTTGACGTCAAAGGCTGGCCTTCGTATTCGCAATTCATCTTCGTGGTATGACGAGAGGGCGCTTCCTAATCGATGTTCACCTCACAGTGTCAGAAAGTCAACTGTCATATTTAAAATGGATAAATGTGGTTCTTTTTACAGTAAAGATCCTTACTTGTGCCCACAAAAGAACTTACACCATAAAATTTACATGTAAAAAATGTGGGAGCACTCTGAGAAAACCCAAATACTATTTCGCCCCAGAAGAAAACATGCAGATAATAATGCATACATAAATATAGAAATGTAAAATTATTTTTAATTTATTTTGTACATAACTATGTATAGGTATTTGAATATTAAATAAAAATTATTTAAAATTTATTTTATATATTGATGCTACTCGCCACCTGTGGTATTCAGAGTGGTTCGTAGGGTACTAGTTTCCTCTCTGGCGTAGACTACGGGCACCTTGGGTGTTGAATAGGGGGTAAACAATAATGTCTCTCAGTGTCTCAGTTTACGAAGTTTATATTTGGCTTAAAAGAACAATACAAAAATAGACACCTCCAGGACAGTTCCCTGCAAGTTGTGAGTCTGAAGGGCGGCTTTAAAGTACTCGTGCTAACTGCTGCCGACGTCANGAGCGACGACACTGCTACTTAGCTGTATTTATAGTTCTGGGTGTTCCGGCGGTAGGCTGAGGTTGGGTAAGCTGGGCAGCCCTTCATGGGGCCTTGGCTCAGTCTAGTTGTCATGGTGGACTCAGCTGGCTTCCTGCTTCGGGCTTACCCTTCGGTCTCGATGACGGCTCTCTACGCTGGCTGTTCTGGGTTCTTTCCTAGACAAATCCACGATATGACTGACTCCTGCAACCTGACGATCCGACTGACCCCCTCCTTTTCCCGCAAGTTTGCTTTTAACCTATCTCGATGCTCCCCCCCCCACATCCTCGTTGGTGGGGCAGAAAGGGGGGCATGTGGCCATACTGCCAAACACTGTGAGCCCTTCTTACTCGTCCAACTAAATGTGTGTCGGCCAATTTCTAGTTTACCTCTGCATTACTTCGGCACATGTCCATGTTCTCACGCGTTTTGCTCGCGGGGAAGGGGGGTGCGGCAACTGCGAAACACTGTAAGCTCTTTTCTCGTGTATCTCAACTCGGCATGTTTCCATGTTCTCACGTGTTTTACTCGGTGCGTCGGTGATTTGTTAGCTTAACTCGGCATTACCTCGGCATGTGTTAATTGCCTGTCTGCCCCCCGGGCCGGCCTGGCCTCGCGGCTTGTGTCCCGCTGCACATGTCTACTGGGGGGGCCCTATACTGGGGATACTGGTTTAATATGGCGGGGTGTGTGACAGTGGCGCTTCTAATATTAACAATGCGGCACACATAAATTCCCCCCCCCCAGCCCGTGCGATGCTGACACACCCGCGCCAAGATGTCGGCTTGTGGTTGCTCCTCTGTCTTGCTTCTCTTCTGCGGGTTTTCCCTGCGTGCCCGTTCGTGTGCTTGCTGCTGGCTTGCAAGAGCGGTGCGTCAGTAGCCAGGCAGCCTATCTACCTCCCTCTCTCGCTTCCTTCATTCTCGTAGACCGGTCGGTCAGCTGGTCGTCGCTCAAGGTCGCGCATCTCTACTTTTATTTATCAGGCATGCTAGCCTGGCTGCTAAAATGATATATAACCCAGTCTCTGCAGTAACACACTCTGCTAAAGGAATTGTTATTTACAAGGTACATTTTTTTCAAACAACATCGCAGGCCATACAAACCCTTAGTAAGTCTACTGGGCGGTTAAAAAAACTGAATCCAATTAGTCCACTGCGTTTGGGGGTTGGCACAAAAGCTGACGGTGTGTCATAGGGCCTACTTCTGCCATGGACAGCGCGTTACTTTAACGAAACTCGTCAGACCAGGCAATGTATTTCCAGTCATCACCAGTCCAATGGCGGTGGTGGCAGACCCAAGCGACGCGTAAAGCTTTGTGTCGTGCAGTCAACAATGGTACATGAGTGGGCCTTCGGCTCCGAAAGCCCATATCAATGATGGTAAGTTAAATAGTTCGCACGCTGGCACTTGTTGATGCCCCAGCATTGAAATCTGCGCCACTTTGGGAAAGGGTTGCACGTCTATCACGTTTAATGATTCTTGTTAGTCGTCGTTTGTCCCGTTCGTTCGCGATATTATTTCGGCCACAGCGATGTCGAAGATTTGATGTTTAACCGGATTCCCAATATTCACAGAACACTCGTGAAATGGTCATATGCGAAAATTCATATTTCATCGCTACCTTGGAGATACTATGTCCCATCGCTCGTTCGCCGACTATAACACCACGTTCAAACTCACTTAAATCTTGATAACCTGCCATTGTAGCTACAGAAACCGATCTAGCAACTTTGTCAGACGCTTGTTGTCTTATATAGGCGCTGCCGACCGCATCGCGTTACTATGATTGGTTCCATACCTCTGTTATTTGCATACGCACGCCTATACAATTTTTTTGGCTCTCCAGTGTACATGTCTGTGTGAGCATCATGTACTGTACATTATGATAGGCGAAGAAATTTCAACTGTGAAGTGTGGGACATTGTGTAAACGATGTACCGTTGTTATAGTGGTCAGATAATTTTATTAGATATTACGACCAACAGAAATATTAAATCAATTGCAGCATTCAGACACCGAGCTAGCATACCTGCATTAAGAATTCTTTCTCACAAATGGACGACACGAAATAAAACCGTCTACAAACACCTACCTGTATATCTGCAGCAGGAAGAAAAAATTCTTAGTTGTCGCCCATGCCGAGGATGTTTTTAAGGTAGCGTGAAGATGCAAACTGATATAAAATGATTACTGTAAATAGTTATAACATTGCATAACCTTTGTATATTGCAAGAGCATCGTGTGCTATACCTTACATTAGTAAAAAAAAACCTTTACGAAGCTGAATCACAGACACGATCTGGTCCACATTACTACGCATTAATGAAAACAGATATAAAAAATGTACGGGAAATATATAGTTGTAAAAACTTGACAACCACCGCAATTAGATATTACATAGGCGCCGGCTCAAGTAACCCCGACAGCACTGGAGACAGTGCATCATCCTTGAAATTAAGGTATCGTAGGTTCAAACCCCAGAGAGATTCCGATCAGTTCTCAGGTAAACAACACAACATAATATCTAATTTTTAAAAATGGCTATTTTGTATA
>NQII01000342.1:733341-767446 GCA_002778355.1 Clitarchus hookeri
ATATAAGTGTCCTGCTCATCATGCAATAATCACAATGAACAACATATCCAACATAACATTTTCATACATGACTGTACTCAATGTATGTTCATCTCAAATACTGGAAGACTCTCGTGCATTTATAAGTAGGTAACAAGGAGGTCACTCCGTGACAACCCGAGGCGGACAACACGAACCATCATGTCGTGATAATCTTATAAAAGCAGATCGTTAAATTTACATACATCTAACAACGATCGCGTACATTGTTACAATATAAGGATGATATCATTGGTTGAAGACTTACCATCTGTGACTGCATCGTCAACAGCAAGGGACTCTGAAGATTTGTTCCTTACATCACAACAGGAAATTTGTCATTGCATGTTCGCCCGCAGTGATAGTCTGAATGAACTTAGCAAGAAGTATAAAGACAATGTTTGCTGTTCAACAGAAGTGAGTTGGAATTATTGTAGCAAGACATTCATTTGCAACCTACCAGCAATTTATAAACATACATAACAGTAGATACATTCCTTAGTCGATAGGAATTTAAAAATAAAAATAAACAATATTTAATTTTTTATATGTATTCATCTCTTTAACCAAATCATATTTCATATATACATTATATGTGATGCAAGAAAGTCATTAGCTCTGAGTTCATCAATAATCAAATTTATCTCTTAATTGACAGAAAGATATCCACTTCTCTGCAATGGTCCAGCACCCATAACCTATCAACCATGTAATTGGGTCTTCAGAAAATAAGTAGCTAGACTTCGCGGCACTCTTCATAGAAGGTTCGCGATACATGTCTGCATCTATGTTCTTCTGTGATGAGTAGGTTGTTAGATACCTCTGGGCCAGAGTACTAGGTTCGAATCTCCATTTATTCTGTCCCAACTTCAAGAAGCTCTTATGTTCAGCAACTCGTTTTTGCTTTTGCTTTACATATGTCGACACTTAATCATCATCAGTAGAATATGTATATTACATATCGTTAGATATTAACTCTATATATATATTTATATCCAACAAAATTGGTTCATACATGAATGTACTTAATGTATGTTCATCCCAAATACTGGCAGTCTGTTGGACATTTATAAGTAGGTAACAAGCAGGTCGCATCATGACAACCAGAGCTGGACAACACGTACATTATGTTATGTAAAAAGACAAATTTCATTGGGATGTGTGCAACATTAAGGATAACACTGCCATGCACACTGATGTAAATTAATATAAAAAAAAAATAAAATGTAAAGGATAATAGATATAAGCACTAACCAATCATCGCAAACATAATATATTACACATACATGATCCTTAGGAGAGGAATTCAGTTATACAGAACAAGGTAACAATTTATTCCGTTCGAATACATCAAGCAGTAAATATTAGAATGACTTAAAAAATATCGCTTCATATAAACTGTTGTTTGTAGTGGATATCGTCCCTACACACTTTTAGGTCTATAAAAGCAGTTTGGACCGACACTACACTTCGCTCAGAAGATCTTTCTCTCGTTAATATGTCATAGTGAAAAATTTTCGCGATTATATTCGAGTAGCTGGAAAAGTTTATACTCTATCATATCATATGGAAAGTTTAAATCACTTACAGCACACTGCAAAAATATCGAGCTCGCATACCTACCTAACGAATTCCTTCTCGTATATACACGAAATTTAATAAAATCTGTCGACAAATACCTATCTGTCTAACTGCAACAGGACGAAGTGATTCTCGACTGTTCTCCCACGCCTACAATGTTTTCCAGATAGTGCTACCATTATAGAAACACCACATTCCAGGAGTTGGTGTAAGACACATAGGGAGCGAGCAGCAGCAAAAGAAAAACAAGGCACCACCAACACTGAAAAATGAACGAGTGTAAAGAAGTTGAGAGGTTGCATTCGCAACTTCGCAGGCTAGACGGCAATCGAGCTGTTAGGGTAATCTATTTCAGTCAAGCAACCATGCAACCATTTGTACCACATCCAGCAGTCTTTCACTGAGGTAACCCGAGACGAGCAATACAAATTAGCATGGCGTGCGAACAGTATACAAGCGAGCATAACCTAAAAAATTTATATCATTCCATTGTCGAGCGTGGTGGTGGAAAGCAGAATTTTACTACCACATTTATCTACTTCTACTACTACAATATGAAGACGGAACCAATGGTTGAAGACTTGTCATCCGTAACACCGTCTATATCGTCAACGGGAAGGTGCCTTGAAGAGCTGCTACAGACATTACAGCATCATCGTAACTACTACGATCATGTACGCTGCTACAATATGAAGAAGGGACAAATGGTTGAAGACTTACCAACTGTAACATGGTCAATAGCAATGGACTCTGATGAGTTGATGTAATCGTTACTATATCCATGTGACTATTGGTAAAATACTTTTAGTAAACGTTGTAATGCACACTGACATGAAAGTGCATATTGCATGTTCTGCCCAGCATACAAAGGGTTCCACTGTGATAACTGTGATGATGTGTTTACCTGCAGTGATAATCTTAATAGACATAACAATAAGTGCAATGGTCATGTTTGTAGTTCTCTTATTAAATATAACAGTATTATTATTTTTAATTATATAATTTGTATAGACAGAATTATATATATTTCTTTTAAACCCTTGTGGCAACACATCACGAAAGGTGTTGACCTTGTGGCACAGTTGGTTGCATGCTGTCTTGCCACGGCGGGGGCTCTAGGGTTCGAGTCCTGTGTAAGACATTGGTGTGTGTTTGTGTATGTTCATATGAGTTACCATTCTTGGGAATATGTCAACAAACCATGCCATATGTATCGGTCAATAAAGGTAAATTTTTTAAAAGCTCAGGTGGCTAGAGCATCTGGCTGGCGACCCTAGGTTTGGCTGTTCGATCTCACCCTCCACCTGAACAAATATATGCACGTAAGGCCGATGGTACATACTAACATATATATCACGAGACGACCTTACGAACGAGGTAGCAGTGCCGCATAGCGGTCTCAAAAAAAGATGGCAAACACCAGTGGCAAGCTGTTGCATTTAACAAGAGAACCAACACGGCAGACAACCGAGAGAAACTCTAGCAGTCATAACCAAAATTACGGACAACAGCGATAAACTCTAGCATACGATGAGAGAACTAACACGGCGAACAACAGTGGCACACTCTGGTGGTCATAAACAACAACATGACTAATGGCAAACAAATTAAGCTTACAAGATGGCGGGCGGAAACAAAATGGTAACAGGAAAAAATATGGAGACTGGAAATAACATGGCAAACATAGGTCAAGGACACAGGATTGCAATTGGAAATGAGATGGCCTACAAAGGTCAAGGACACTCAAGATGGCCACCATGATGTCACCCCTTCCCTTGCCCTCACACATACTAAATCTAACTACTCATTCATTTTTGTGATTGATGTTTACATATGCCACGAGAAGAGTAATGCCAGTGCTCTCTTACGATGTATAACGATGTATATGCATTCGCCATCGCACGAAACTTCTAACAATTTCATACCTTCTTTCGATTTTCTTGTCTACTGTCTACGGATATTTACCGGATGTGCTTATTTTCAAGGTTATGTGTCTATATACGCTTTACATTTTCAGGTAGCACATTTATCCAAAAGAGCAGGTGAAAGCGGCAACTAAAACATTTTTTTTTTGTTAATACCAGAATTTCATACACGGGACCAAATACACCCCCAGAAAACCAAGTTTGATTCATATTGAATAATTTTATATGACAAATCACTCTTAATGTAAGAATGGCCACCTTTTTGAAAGTATCCGTTTGATATGGTTGAATACTGAAACATCTAAAGATGATATAAGGACTTTCGTAGACGAGCGTTAAAAACGCAGCGGGAGACACGTGGCGGGTTTCCTGTTGAGACGTTAAAATAGACGGGTGGAAAGAACTGTGATTTGAAGGCGACATGCAGGACGCCATTCAAAGTACATGGGGCTGCCTTGCAGACAGTAGCAAAATGGACGTCACTTAGATACAGACATGAAAAGAAGTATTCGTACAGTCACAAGTACAAAGAGAAACAATATATTTTGTGCTTTCCATGAACAAACAAACATAATTTCTCCTCGCAGCTATAAATTTAATAGATAATACTGACATGTAGATAGTTTACTACCTTAAGTATAATTTCCTTTATGAAATAAAGAAACAGCATTTCGCACTGTAGGCATTTTAAGCCATATAAACATATCTGTCCATATTTCTCTCTATGGAAACTAGTTATCGTACACCAGACACAGTCATAGAACCTTAGAACTAACATCACCACCGCCATGCTTAACAGTTGTTTGCAGATACTGGATATAAAGTTCGGACTTCGGCTTTCTTCATATCAAAATGCGGCCACCATTGTCAAAAAAGATAAGCTACTGTCATCCGAGAACAAAATCCTCTCCCAGAAATTCTCATAATTTCCCGTAGTCTATTCGTGGTCTCTTCACACTTTTTAAATCAAACCTTTGATAAATCACCACATGTATAACATGTTTGGTTTTTTCCTAAATATATCATGCATGACGACCATTTTTACTTGTGTT
The DNA here is from genome assembly GCA_002778355.1 of Clitarchus hookeri. Lineage (NCBI taxonomy): Eukaryota > Metazoa > Arthropoda > Insecta > Phasmatodea > Phasmatidae > Clitarchus > Clitarchus hookeri. The sequence continues at coordinate 737,918 of NQII01000342.1, forward strand.
AACATAAAGGTACCTTATTTTTGGTTAAATTGAACTTGTACTTTTATTTTATCTACAAAATATGTTATTTCATTTAAATTCAATGTGAATTACAAGAAGTTACTAATTTAACTAATGAGCCTACTTTCCTCAAAATATGTGCAATTAATTTTAAAATAAGTTCTTAAGAGCTGAGTTGGTAGGTAGGACTTGATGACTCGTTGAAAGCAATATTATTAGAAACGAAACCAGAAACATATGCAACACTAGCGAGACAATTACACATACAAATACACACGTGAATTACCCGGGACTCGAACCCAGAAAAGCTTGTGCCATAAGCTAGAGAAAAATCAACTAAATTACGAAAGAAGGATTCGGAGCATCCAATTCGTATTTAATCAGTCAAATGTTTCGAATGATACGGTTTACTAAAATAAAATATTTACAGGGTCCTCATTTTGAAAATAAATGGTTGGGCTACTTAAAACATGTAAGTATACATGGCCTATCATAGCTCTGCTTGTGTGAAGAATTTGGTGCAAACCGGTTCATTGGTCCCTGATATATGGCATAAAAACCCGAATTTTTTATTTGGTTCTATCGTACAAAATCGCCAAAAATAAGTTTTGTTTACGATACCTATGATATATTATGTCAACATACAATGCTTTATTGAATTTGGTTAAATTGTTTAATATATGTGGCAAAGTTATCTAAATCATTTATGAAGCTCCATGCCATTTTAAACATCGTTGTCTGACACACTTTAATCATAGAAGTTTACATGGCCTTCTGTAACATTTATGGAGTGCACAGTTTGGTGGGAATTAGTTGAACTGTTGCAGAAGTATGTCACAATAAGCATTTTCTAAATGGCACTATTTTGCAAGTAGATGGAGAAATTTGATCTCTTTATGTATTATTCATGCTTTTAACGATTACTGCACAATATTTGGTCACATTTTGTTTAATTGTTTCATAGAAACAAACATACTGAACTACATGATCTATATCAACACCATTAAAAAAGGTCTGCTGCTCTTGCAACATGCATGTTTACATACCATAAAGTAGAACTATTTGGGGGTAACATTTGGTGGAAATCGGTTGATTGGTATTCGAGATATGACATTAAATATGCATATTTCTCATGTGACATACTTCATAAATGGAAGACAAATATTTATTACCACATTCGATGATTATATACTTCCAGTATACAAAGTTAAGCTAAATCGATTTCAAATTTTCGTATTTATAGCACACTAGGCTAAAATTACTTTATAACCACCATTCTGGAAATAAGTGTTTGTCACTTAAAAGAATACATATTTTAGATAACCTACCAGAGTACGAATTCTTCGCCAAATTTGATACGAATGGGTGGTTTCCCGAGATATGATGTAAAAACTTTATTTATTATTATGGAGTTATCATACAAAATTGTAGAGTAATGAGGCTCTGTATAGACAAATGTGATGGTTGTAAAGATAATGCCAGCATACAATGTTAAGTTAGAATTCGTTTGTTATACTAAAATGTAACGAGATAAAATATTTATATAGTCACCATTCTGAGAATAAGTGCCTGACATACTTAAAATATACCTGCTTTCACCACCTTCTGCAGTACTATTTGTTTGCCAAATTTGGTAGGAAGATGTCAATTGTTTCTCGAGATATCACATAAAAACTTTATTTTTAATATGACAAATCTCGCAAAATGGCGGACAAATAATGCTATGTGTAGACATATCGGACAGTCACAATACATATTGCCAGCATACAAAATTAGGTTGGAATTGATTACATGGTTTCGACGATAAAGCATACTAAACTAAAACGTCTATAATACAGCCATTTTGAAAAAAATAATAAGTGTTTGACCTTCCTAAAATATACCAAATTACGCCATCTCTCTCAGTACTATTTGTTTGACAAATTTGGCAGGAAACTGTCAAATGTTTTCCCAAGATATAAAAGTTATAAAAACTTTATTTGTGTATGATGCTATCTTACAAAATGACGAACAAAATGCTTTGTATAGATAGAGTGGTAGTCGTAATATATATTGCCAGCATACAAAGATGAGTTGGAATTGATTACATGGTTTCGACGATATAGTGATCTAAGCTAAAATGCCATATATCCGCCATTTTGAAAATAAGTGTTTGTTATACTCAAAAACATACAATTTTATATCATCTACCACAGTACTATATGTTTGCCTAAATATTGATACACGAGAGCATAGAGTGGGGGGGTCGTATGATTGTGGAGGTCAACAGTTCCTTCTACAGCAATTGGTTAACATTTCAAAATAATAGAAACCATAATAATAAATCCTCAAGGAGCGTGGGGNAGATTGTTTGATTCGTGGCTCAAATTAATAAACAACAAAGAAGACTAACAATAACGATTCTACTTGTTTACAAATCGGAAAACTTCTCTGTGTAACATAATGAATGATTGACATATCAAAATTATCAAAAGAGGGATGATGGTCATGGCGGAGAATTAACAAAAATAAACTCAAAATAGTATTCATTGACAAGCTGCCACGTACTAACTAAAAAGATCTAAACACAAATACTACATCCATTGCTGAGATATTCTTTAGACTAACAACCAGTTCCCATTTAACAAAACCCAGAGTCCGAACATTATTTAGTTAGTTGCGGTACATGAACGAGTAAGGGACACGACTGACCTTTAAATAACACTAATTATGACTACAGGTTGTGCTGGCCCCAAAACGTCTACCAATTAACTCTACCTACATAATAGAAAACTACAAGTTACTTATCTACATGGTGATAGGCATCTTTCTGCTTTTTGCGATAGGCCTTGTCCTCTCGCCGTCATCTTCTCATTTGAAGTGCCCAATTTCAAGAGATCAAGAGAGCAAGATCACCCAAAGTTAAGTATTTATAAGCTCGCGCACGCCGGTCACGGGAATAGAAATAGCTTTCACAAGGCTTTTGCGATCAGTCTACTGCTAATCGTTCCCAGAAATGTCAAAACAAATATCAAACAGCGCTCATAGGAGTGAAAAAGAAAACTCGCTCAACATCCTGCTTCAAATACACGTGCATGGCACATGTGTTCAAATGCATCACTCATTAAATATCACAAACCACCCGCGACATATTCACACATGGCAAAAACCCTACCCGCGGCAATTAGCGTGAAGAGCAGTGCTGACTACATTCACAAGAAGAAAAGCAGATTCATTCTAAAGATCGTGGCCAGCTGCTAAACTAAAGGGTGTCAACAGAACCTGACAAAAGAATTATCTAAAATTAAGGCTAAACTAGCCAAGTTCAACTTAAGTTGTACATCCGAATAAAAAACCATAAATAAATTTTAATCTCCAAAAAATCGTTATAACCATATTAATGTTTCAATTGTTTACCGATATATGATATAAAATTTTTATTTGTGTGGCACTTTCTTACAAAATGGCGGACAACAGAAGTGATGTGTTGATACAGTTGATAGTTGTAATAACTACTGCCAGAATATAAAGATAAAGATGGAATTGATTACGTGGTTCAGATGATAAATTATTCAAAGCTTAAATGGCTAAATGGTAGCCATTTTTGAAAAAAGTGTCTGACATACATAAAACATGCCATTTGACATCACCTGCTGTGGTAATACTTGTATGCCAAATTTTGTAGTAATTGATAAAATATTTTCCCCATGATATTACATAAATTTTATTTATTTGTGCGACATTATCTTAAAAAATGGTGGACAGATACAAAATGGCTTACAAAAGGGGCTATGTGTTGGGAATATATTTTTCTTGTAGTACTTTCAGCGTACAAAATTTGGCCGAAATTGGTTTCAATAGTACGATAGATATATCAAAATTAACATAAAATGGTTTATAGTCACCATTTTGAAAATAAGTACCTAATCAAGTTTAATAGCTTACACTTAACTGGCCCTCCATAGTATTAGCTACATGTAAAATGTTTTGAGGATTGGTATAATAGCTTTAGTGATATAACGTACTTTTTAATTTGGTACTGCCTCCCAAAATGGCAGGCCAACAACATTACCCATCTTAAAATTTAATGTCTTAATAATGCCCTGCCAGCACATAATTTTTTCTTTGAGTCTGTGGAATGGTTCCCGAAATATGACATATCACCCAAAATATTAAAATGGTCGCCATTTTGAAAGCAAGTGCCCTGCGTGGTTGAAAACTATATCAATCAGGTCTCCTTATCAATACCAGTGAGAAAGGCTTTCTTTATTTCATTTATAACGTTAAACCTGTGATATATATCTACATATTAATATCATATATTAAATTTATATATGTAATGTTCAATTACTGAATCACACAAAACACATTGTTTATCTTTGTACTCGTGACTCTATGAATACTTCTGTCCATGTCTGTATGTGACTTTTATGTGCATCGTTTAATAAACTTCAGAAAAAGAAGCATCTTGATTGGTTGGTTCATCCAAACATATATATCAGATTTACTACTAGCCAATTGAATTTAAAATTCGGCGATTATCGAAAATAACCACAGGAATTTATTTGATACTACCGTATGGCAATGTTCGTACGTAGTTTTGATCAGTGGTTTTTCAATCATAGAGAAATATTTATTTGCGTCACATATAATAAACGACTGAGTGACACTTGACCACACATCGCGGAACAGACTGATTTATAAACATTCTGGTGGGTGAACCGCTCGTTTATTTTGGCTACAAGTTAGAAGGTGCGCGTGTTCAACACGACATGCTGTGTTCCACCTCGCTGACCCACTACCATTATGGAGCTTTAGATAAGACACAGCTGTATTTGTTTATAATAAATAAGATAATAATTTGTGTCAACATTTTTTTAATTGAAAATTTAAAGGCGATTTTCTTTGGGTATTCAAATATAACTTTTGCCTAAATGGTCATATCATTCTTTCTTTGCAGTTGTTTGTCTATAGTATAGTGGCTACCTGCACGAACTCTTTCATTATTAGCTTTACTATTGCACTACTTGTGAATGGGGGTTGGAAGGAAAATAAACAAGAAGTTACTGATATAAAAATGAGCTTCTTTCCTCAACATGGGTGCAATTATTTTTTAAGTAAGTTCTTACAAGTTGAGTTGGTAGGTAGTACTTGTCGTTTCGTTGGGAGCAATATCATTAGAAATGAAACCAGAAACATGTAACACTAATGAGGCAATTACAAATCACATGTGCCTTACACAGGACTCGAACCCAGAAAACCTTGTGCAATAAACTACTGTGCAATCAACTGCAATACGGTGGTCGGATCCTGTGCATCAACTTCGGATTTTATCAGTATAATGTTTCGAGTTATAGGACTTACTATTCTAAAATATTTGCAGGGTTGTTATTTGGAAATAAGTGACTAAGTCAATTAAAACATAGCGGTTTACATGGCCTAACATGACGCTGCTTGTGTGAAGAATTTGGTGTTAATCGGTTAGTTGGTCCCTCAGATATAGCATTAAACCTCCATATCTCTCGTGGAAGATCTTCATGAAAAGTTAAGTAAAAATTGATCAAAAAGTTTTGTATTTATAGCACACTAAGCTAAAGTTATTTTATAGCAGTTATTCTGAAAATAAGATTCTCACCTTCAAAAAATACATATATGTATATGGCCTACTACAGTACGACTTCTTCCCCAAATTTGGTTATAATCGGTTGGTTGTTTCCCGAGATATGACATAAAACCGTTATTTTTATTGTGGGGCTAATTTAAAAAATGGCAGAGAAATGAGACTATGTATAAACAAATTTGGTGGGTGTAATATATATTGCCAGAATACAAAGTTTAGTTGGAATTTGCCTGACATACATAAAACATAAATTTAAATATACTATAACGCAGTACTAATTGTTTGTCAAATTTTATAGAATTCAATCTATTGTTTCCCGAGATAATACATAAAACCTTAATTTATACATATGGTTGTATATTAAACAAGAAGTTACTGATACATAATGATTCTACTTTCCTCTACATGGATGCACAAAATTAAGTGAAGTTCTTAAAAGCTTAGGCAGTAGGTAGTCGTTGACGTCTCATTGCCAGCAATATTATTAGAGATGAAACCAGAAACATGTAAAACCGTACAAAGAAAATTAAAGTGCATGAGTGACTTACTCGGGATTCAAATTCAGAAAAACTCATAAAATTAAGCTAGCTTATAAATAACTGCACACCATTCTGAAAATTGGTGACTTACATACTTAAAACATATAAATTAATATAGCCTACCACAGTACAACTTCTTCACTCAATTTTAAAGAAATCCATTGATTGTTTCTCGAAATACGGCATTAAAACGGTATTATTTTATGTTGGGCTATCTTAAAAAATAGTGGAGAAATGAGGCTTTACATAGAAAAATTTGATGGATATAACTTATACTATCAGCATACAACGTTAAGTTGACATTTGTTTTGCAGTTTCGTAGATAAAAAACATTTTCACTAACGAACCGTCCCGGCTTCGCCCGGGTACAATTGAGTTTTACAGTGATACACTAATAAATAAATTGGGAAAAGACAATTCATTTATATGAAAACATAATTATAAAATAATACTATGTTGGCCTAGGTTTATAACTGATTACAGCAACCGAAAAGGAGAGAAATGTTTTTTACCCTATAGTCAAGAAGTAGGGTATTGTTTTTGGAGTGTATATGTGCATCTATCGCGTAGTTACCACATTTCCGTTTTCCAGCGTCGATGTATGAAAATCAAAACGCGAGTTTCATCAAGTTAGCTTTAAAAACAAGTTTACCTCGATACTACTTTTTGCGTTTCGCTGAGGGATCTTAATCGATCACCAAAGTTAAGCAATGTTCCCAGCGGCACACATTTGGATGGGTGACCGTTTAGTGGCATAACATCTGAGCGCTTCCTGGCTTCGGAGAGCGCGTTAAATATTCGGTCCCGGTTGTTATCAATTGATAGCAGTCGTTAAGCCATTTCAGAGGTCCTTGGATGGCTTGATAAACTCTGACACCAGAGAAAAAAAAAATTTCCCTCTCATTTATAGCCGTTGCAGAATTAGGTTTTGTTGTTATTCCACAAGAAACGTTCAATTATAAAAAGTATCATATGTCCTATTCCAGGACCTAAAGTACCTACATACCATATTTCATCAAAATCCGTTCAGCCGTTATGGAGCTGAGTTCGGTCACGTTCCCAGCCGTTGCAGAATTACGGTTTGTTGTTATTCTACAGGACCCGTACAATTTACCGGCATAAAAAGTATCCAATGTTATATTCCAAGACATAAAGTACCTACATACCGAATTTCATCAAAATCCGTTCAGTTGTTATGGAGCTGAGTGGAACAAACATACACACACAGACTTTCGCATTTATATTATTAGTAGGATAGCCTCCCACAGCACTAATTGTTAGCCAAATTTGGTATAAACAGGTTGTTTTATCGGAGATCACATTATTTTATTTTGTCAAGTAATACTATTTTACAAGATAGCGGACAAAAGAGATTTTATGTACACATTAAATTTTTTAAATATATAAATCCATATTTCAAAGCTATAATGGAATTAATTACATGTTTTCGACGATATTACATACAAGACTAAAATATATATATTGCCGTCATTTTGAAAATAAGTGTCTGCCATACCTAAAATATACCAGTTAAAATACCTACCAGAGTACTACTTGTTTGCCATATTTGGTAGGAAACGGTCAATTGTGCCCTGAGATATAACACAAAAACTCTATTTATTCGTGTAGACCTGTCTTACAAAATGGAGGACAAAAGAGGCTCCACCTAGACACATTTTATTTTTGTTTTATATACTCCCAGCATATAAAGTTAAGTTGCAATTGAATCAATGCTTTCGAAGATATAACATACTATGATAAAGTAGCTAGATGGTCACTAATATCAAAATAAGTGTCTGACATACTTGAAACATATTTGTACATATCAACTGTGGCAGTACTGCTTGATTGCCAAATTTGGTAGGAATCTGTCAATTGTTAACCGAGAAGTTACACAAATTTTTGATTAATTCATGTATCGTTATCTTACAAAATGGCTGGTAAAGTGGCTGTTTTTTGGCATATTTGATGCTTTTAACAGTTACTGCCAACGTACAAACTTTGGTTGAAATTGGTTAAATGATATGGTAGTTATACCAAATAAACCTAAAATTATTGTATGGCCGCAATTTTTATAATAAGTGCCTAATAAAGTTTCATTACTCATTTTACCTGGCATATCACAGTATTTCTTACATCCCAAATTTGGCGAAAATTGGTTGAGTAGTTTTCGAGTTATAATGTAAAATATTTATTTTTATGTGCTTTAATATCTTTTAAAGTGGTCGAGAAAATTGGTTGTTCTTTATCTTATATAATGCTTGTAAAACATACAGTCAGCGTACAAAATTTTGTTGAAATTGGCCAAATGGTATGGCAGTAATACCAAATAAACATAAAATATTTGTCTGACCGCCATTTTGAAAATAACTGTTCAATTAAGTTCAATTACTCACATTTAACTAGTCAATCATAGTATTACTACGTGCCAAATTTGGCGAAAATTTGATTGGTAGTTTTGGAGATAAAACGTTAAAAATATTTCGTGTAGCATTATATTTCATAACGGCTGACCTGCAACAATACTCATATATTAATTTATTGCTTACAACTTGCGCTCTCAGCATACAATATCTGTTTTAAATCTGTTTAATGGTTTCCGAGATATGACATATCACCCTAAATTAAAAAATTGCCGCCATTATGAAATTAAGTGCCCGGCGTGGTTGAAAACTATAAAACTCAGGTGTCCTTACTTAGTACTATATATGTAACGAGTTTGGTGACATTCGGTTAGTGCGTTCGAAAATTGAAGGGGGGTGGGGGACACATTCTCAGCCACACACACATACATACATGAAAGTGATCTCATAAGATTTTATTTCCTTCGGAAAGTGGGCTAAAAATGGCGTACAAAAGATGCTTCGTGTAGATAGCCTATAGTTCATAGTTGTAATACCTACAGCCAGCATACAAAATTATGTTGGAATTGATTACATGGCTTCGAAGATATAGCATTCTAAGCAAAGATGGTTACACGGCCGCCATTTTGAAAATAAGTGTCTGGAGTACTTAAAACATACCATTTTACATAATTTTCCGCAGTACAACTTATTTGCCAAATTTGGTACGCATCTGTTCATTGTTTGCCGAGTTATGACATAAAAATTGTATTTATTTGTGTTCCGCTATTTTTTTAAATGGCTGACAAAAGTTGCTATGTGTTGGCATATATAATTCTTGTAATATATACTTTCAGCATACTAAATTTGGACTAAATAGATTAAATGATGTGGTAGATATATCAAATGAACCAAAAATATTAGTATAACCGCCATTTTTAAAATAGTTACCATATCAATTTAATCTCATTCTTTAACCTGGCCTATCATATTAATACTTATGTGTCAAACTGTATGAGATTTGGTTAAATAATTTTTGAGATATAATTTAACATCTTTATTTTCTCATTTAGTGCTATCTTTCAAAATGGTGGACCAACAATAATACCCATTTCAAAATGTAATGCTTACGCGATGCTCAGCCAGCATACAACATTCTGTTTAATTTAGTTGAATGGTTCGCGGGATATCACCCTAATTATTAAAATTATCGCCATTTTAAAGTATGTTTCCGGCGTGGTTTAAAATTATAAAAGTAATGTACCCTTACTATGTATTATATGTGTACCGAGTTTGGTGAAATTCGGTTAACCCGTTTAGAAATTATAAGGGAAGGGGCGCACACGTTCACACATTCACAGATCCACAAGACAGAAATGATCCCATAAGTCTTTCTTCGGAAAGTAGGATAAAAAAAAGTGCGGTGGAGGATCTCTCCTATCGCTCTTCTCTGGATCCGCGCTTGTGTCTAGAAAACTTTTTTTTTTCACGGCGTCGACGGTACTGGCAGCGAGATGGATCAATAAGACGCTTTGCGCACGCGTCTCAAATCACAAGAAGAGAAAAGTTTTTATTACGAGAACCTTTATCGGGCAAAACAGAATATCACGCAATATTTACTTGTTTCTGTAAATAGTACCAGGCACTGGTTCACGATAACATTCGTTGTTGAGTCGTTTCGTTAGCGCTGGCAAGTGAAATCAGTCAGTACCTTGCTAATGATGTGCCTAGTGTATTTCAAAACTTCACTTGAGCAGTATACGTACGTTTGTTGGCACTGCGGGAGGGGTGGGCTGGGCGCATGAGTGGTAAACAGTCTAGAATATTTAACTTGCCGGCTTGTTGGAAGAAGCATTCGCAGCTCGACCGACGTCGAGCACGGGCAGCAGACGGCAATAGCGAACCGTCTCAGCACCATGATGATAGCCAACAACGCGCTTCCTCGGTTATCCGCCCGCTATTTCGGCTGTCTTTGCACCATCACGGCAACACCTCCCAGTGAATTGTGCAACCACATTTCTTATCGCCGTCTACGGATACAGCTAGCAAGTGTCATAAAACATCGTCGGTCGTCGCATCTGTTCCTGCCAGTACAATTGCACGTGTCACAGGTGGGTTTATCTCTGTACCGCCAGAGCCGGCATTATCAAAATTAAATTTGGTAGTTTACTCGTAAACAACTTATGGATTGGCTCCTGCCATGGCGCACGCTGGTTAGGAAAATCACCCACAAATTTTCCCACCATGACAAATTTCCTACTGACTTTTAATTTTTGTGGTTATTACCTTTTTCTAAATGTGGCATTTTTAACACCAGCCATTTTATATTTCTTAGGTGCGTACGGGGAACAATTTAACACAGCTACTCTGCTCAAAGCCCAACTCGTATAATAAATCTCCAGCGTTATATACAGTTCATCGAAGTAGACAATTGTTTAATATATTTGGGTGGCGACAAAAATATCGTCGTTGAGTTTTCATAAGCTAAATAGAATAACGGATTAGAAAAAGCTAAATAAAAGAAGAATTTTATAACGCTTTGACATTTTGAAAATTACCTGAAATTTTCCAGTTTTTGTTGAAAACATTTATAAATGCAAATTATATTTTACAATGCTTAACTACAGCCTTTACTCCTAAATAAAAATGTATTCTGCATCAGCACGGAAAATAAAATTAACTGGCTTTTCCTTTGAAAATATAACCACAAATCTCTCGCTTAACATACAATTTGTATGCTACATGTGTATTACATAGTTTAACAACGGATATTTAGATCAAAAATTAGGTTTTTAAGGTATTTGTTAACTATGCCATAAACTGCATAAGAAAACTGATTTAGCTTTTTTTTTTGCGAGAATTTATTTGAATCGTTGGGAATACGTTGTAATTTCGAGCCCCCCCCCCCCCCNGTATAAAAAATTTAATACATTTTATTTGTAGAATATGTGTTTAGATCCCTTTATCATTGATGTGATACAACATAAATAAACTCCAATACATACGCGATAGTTGTGATTAGGATGCAATCTAGCATTACCTAAATTATAATTCTTCTTTTCATGCTATCATAGTAATCTGAATACGTGAATTAATAAAAAAAATTATCACTGCTAGTCTTGAACATACTTATTTAATTACTCTGTGTAAATATCATAGGACAAGTTAACAATGTTATTGTATATATAAAATATATGCAATAGGTTATTTCACGTTTCGTTCAGACGACTTGTTTTGTGAAAAAATACACACATATAACTTCTTGTTACTAAATTCAACAGTGCCTAAATTTACGTTACACAAATAGCCTGCACGACATGAAATAAAATTTTCGAGATAATGGATAGGAGATGTTATTTGTAATTCTTTGTTTTAAATATTTTAATGGCTTCATTCCTATTTCGATGAAATACACTGATGTTCTATTTTCAAAGTGGCTGTTGTTTAGTCAAGAGGTTTCATTCGTTCCTCATATAGCCTATTTTAAATAACTTCCTTCATTTTGTTTCAAAGTTTGCTCAAATAATTCTTATCAGCAAATCCCTACTTGTCCATGGGTTGTATTGAGGAGCACTGGAACGTTTTTAAAGAGACAGAATTATAATGGTAGGTCGAGCAGTGGCATAGTAGGGTTGGATGCCCGTTTACGATGCAAGATATACTGAATTCCGTTTCCAGAAAAAGCACGAATGTATTTGGCCAGTAAAATCGCGAGTGTAGGTGAATTGTGTAAACTGACCTCTATGTGCTGATTACGAAGACGGCACATCCCATAATTCCGAGCGAAAAATAACGGTCACATTTAACCAGCCGTGTAAAGGCTCTTCACTGTAAAGTGAGCACTTTTGTGATAAAATTTTGAAAAATGCCACTCCCCATACCTGCATATGTATATTTTAATTGGCGCATTGGCTGGCATGCGCCCAGTTAAGTTGACAATGTCTGAGGGAAAGTAAGTTGCATGCTTCCACGTTGAATTAAAAGTGCTTAGTTAAATATTTGTGAATACTGAGGTGATTTCTTCACTTTGCCTACTTTTCAAGTGTGTAAGTGTAAGAATTAGCAAATTTGTAATACATTCACTTTTAAGATAATTCCGCAGTTTCATTTGACAGAATCACGAGTAGTGTGAGTACGCCCATGACAACGTTAATTTCGCATACAATGGAAGAACACACGATGCACATACGAGTAGTTCTGAAACAGGACTTTCAAAAGTGCTCGATTTAGCGTCATCAGCATAAAGCAGTAAATTTAACAGTACGTACTTTCAACTTTGTTGATAGTTTGCGAGGCGGGGGGCGGAATACCTTTTCTTATTACGCAATCCAAGTGGGCAATATAAAACTATGAAAAAAAGTATATTGCAAACATTTTATCTTACTTAAGTATATTCTCTTAATATACAAATGTTGTATTTAATATTTTACTTTAATAACTTAACAACTAAAATTTAAATGCGCGAACAAAACTGTAAAAAAATATTGGGAAAATTACTTGACAATTCTAAGGTAATATTCGCAAACATGATCGTGAAACATATTTTTCTTTACATGTAAGATAGAATTACCGGACTCTGAAGTAGAATTAACTTACATTACAGTGGAAAATCCTATACATGGATGGGAAAATTACCTTACGACGTGTGAATCTCCTCAGCATTGTCTCAGTAGCTCGATGGGAGGACGGGAGGCAGAAACAAAACGAGGCGCCACGTTGAACAACTTGTAGGACAATATTCGTTAGGGCAGGCATAATACTAAGCAACAAAAATTAATTCTAAGGTAAAAGATCTGTAAAATACAATTATAAAATATATACAAACGGAAAGTCAGTGAAAAAAAATTCTTAAGAGACCGTGGAATACGGTTAGCTTTTTGTTCCCGTGTTAAAATATCAATATACACCTTTGTCTTTACCAGCGTAATTTTTTTGTTAAGGGAATTATTAAAAGACTTGGAAAGTTACCTACTTCACAGCACTAATAAAGCCATTAAAGAAATTCTATATAAACTTTGCTTTGTACAGCACAAAAGTAACTGAGCAATCTGTTACACAAAATAATTATTATAAAGAGTTCCAGGAATAACTAATTTGTCAAGTTACTCTTAGAATGGCGATAATGTTCATGCCGATAATAAGAAATGTTTTAGGAAAAACTTGTATAGTTATTTGAATAAAAAAATTCGAATGTAACTTAATTAAGTATTTATTTATATTTTTTATGGTGAATTTATTTAGTTCACTAATAATCACTAACAGCTACTATGTAGAGGTGGTGTAATGGAAAGCGCACTAGTCTAGCGGGATAGAGGACCGTGGTTCGTGTTAACTCATCGGCAAGAGTCGTGAATTTGAGAGTCGGTTACTGTTCGTCTGAGGTAATTATGAAATTAACAATACTAATTTCATTATACTATATAGATAATATTATCTTACTTGGATGGGATTTTCTCACACTTTTGTCAGATAATTTCCCGCACGATTAGGGAATAGTACTTTACTTGTTATGTAAATTTTATTTACATTTAAAGGTAATTTTACATTACATGTAAAGGCAATTTGCTTCCCTTACATGTAAGGGAATTTTACCTTTATTTTTTTACATTGAAAGTTTGCTTGACTTTGTTCCTTGTAGGCAGACAGGCGCCGGAACAGTTAACAGGATAGTGGTGAGGTCGGAGGGTGCGTTGCAATGGTGCCAGTTGAAATAAAATATATGGGCTTATATTGTACTCTAAATGGGAGAATGATGGTGTAGTCTAATATCCGGAGGTTTAAATTAAAAAAATTATCCAGTCAGTCTATAAAATTATGTATTCTTATTTCTCAATAAAGAGCCCACAAAATTAAAATATCACAATCTCTTGATCGTTGTGCTTCTATTTTCATAAGTTCGCTAACAAAAATCAACAAGGAATATTAATTGAGAATACACGATAATTGAGTAATATAATAAAATCCCTCAAATCTGTGCTAGGACTGTGTTCCGGCGCATTATGGCTTCATCGCATTCTTAACTTAACCGTTTATATTAAGCTGTTGATGACGTAAATGCAGTCATTGTTATTACGAATGTCCGTTTACTGTATTCAGGCCAGGCTACAATTTATTTAGTACACAACATAGCATTGACAAAGAAGGTAGAATACATAAGTTAGAATGGCACTCTCCACAATCATGCACAACATAAGCATTGAAAAATAGCACAGGCGAGGCGCACAGAAAATGGTGAGTGATGTATTCTATAATTACCGTGCGCGCGCGCCGTGCGTGGCTAATAATAACGTGGATACTACCGAGTTCACGGAAATATGAAAAGGGTTGTAAAAATCAGTGAATCTGACTAGTATTCTGGGAAAAAAATTGCTGCATGTTCCTAGGACACACTGATACTTCACACATAGGCAATACTTCTATACGCGGGAGTAAACACATCATAAGCAACCGATATTGGGCCAACTTTTGCTGAAAGTATAAACGAAACGAGACAGAATGTGTGTGTTGGGCTTATACTTTATTTGGCCTAATATCGGTTGCTTAGGATATGTTTACCTCAGAGTGAAACAGTATTGCCTACGTAACAGGCATTGTATTGTCGCATTTTAAAAGGAAACGGTAGGCTCCAGGAACTTGCAGCAGGACGACTTGTTTTGTTAAATAGGACGCAATGCTCAACAAGAAGATACTGATAACTAATGAGCCTACTTTCCTCTACATGGGTGCAAATACATTTTAGTGAAGTTCTTAAATGCTTAGATGATAGGTAGGCGTTGACGTCTCAATGGCAGCAATATCATTAGAGATGAAACCAGAAACATGTGAAACAGTACCAAGACAATTGAAATATACGAGCGACTCACCCGCGATTCGAATTCAGAAAAACTCGTGAAATTAAGCTAGCTTGCAATCAATTGCATCACCGAGGTAGGATTCGAAGCATAAACTTAGGATGTAATAAATCTAATCTTTTGAATGATAGGGTTCACTAACCTGAAATATTTACACAGCAATCGTTTTAAAAATAAGTGTCTGAGCCACTAAAAAAAAAAAGAAGTTTACATGGCATACCACAACTCTACTCTAGTGGAAAATTAGTTGGAAATCGGTTGTTTGGTCTCCTAGATATGACAAAAAACTTTTTTTTTTCTTAAATGGGGCTATCTTACAAAATTGCTTTCAAAGAGGCTCTGTACACGATGTTTCTAATAGGTACTGTCAGCATAAAAAGTTTGATTGAAATGGTTAAATTGTTAAATATTTATGCCAATCATTAAAAAATATTAAATTGTCACAGTTTTTAAAAACTTTTTCTGACCCCATCAAAATCATGTAACTTTACATGGTCTTCAGTAGGTGTGCAAAATTCTGTGGAAATTATTTGAAATATTCAGGAAATATGGCCAAATGTTCAATTTACTCACGTGACACTTCTTTACAAAAAATCCGACAAAAAAGGATCTCTGTAAGCATAAATGATGCTTCTAGTTAATACTGTTTGCATACAAAATTTGGTTGAATTTTTGAAACTTTTAATAGACATAACAAATTAATCTAAATTATTTACATAAACCCCAAAAACATGCCTGCCACTCATATTGCATGTTAATTTACATATCCTACTGTAGCAATACTTGCGTGTAATTTTGTATGAATTGGTTCGTTGGTCCTCGAGATATGGCACAACACCTCCATGGCTCATATTACGATCTTTATAAATGGCGGACAAAAGTTGATGTATTAGCAAATTCGATGATTGTCATAGATACAATATACAAAATTTAATATAAACCTGTTACATATTTAAGCAGTTATAGCACACTTAGCTAAAATGTTTGTATAGGCGCCATTCAAAAAATACGAGACTTACACACTTAAAACATATAAATTAATATGGCCTACCACAGTAGAAGTTCTTCGCCAAATTTGAAAGGAATCAAAATATTGTTTCTAGATACGGCATAAAAACGGTATTATTTAATATGGGGCTATCTTACAATAGGGCAGAGAAATAAGGCTTTGCACAGACAATTCCGAAAGATTTAACTGATACCGTCAGCATGCAAAGTTAAGTTGAAATAATTTTTGCAGTTTCACAAGTAAAAGAAATCTGATTTTTATATGGCCGCCATTTTGAAAATGTATGTGTTTCTGACCCTCTCGAAATTTATCAGTTTACACGACCTGCCAAAGTGCTACCCTTTTTGCCAAATTTGGTATAAATAATTTTTTTTGTTGCATATATAATGTTTTTTCAAATTTTCCACGTGATACTATTTTACAAAATGGTGGACAAAATAGATTTTGTGTAGACGCATTTGATGGTTGTAATATTTACAGCGGGCATACATAGTTTTATTGGAATTAATTAAATGGTCTCGACGATATAACATATAAAACTAAAATCGCTATACGGCCACCATTTAGAAAATATGTGTCTTATATACTTGAAACACGTTTGTACCTATAAACTGCCGCAGTACAACTTGTCTGCCAAATTTGGTGGCAATCTGTAAATTTTTTCCCGAGATATTACACAAAAACCTTATTAATTCATGTAACACTATCTCACAAAATGGTGGGAAAAGTGGTTCTGTTTTGGTTTATTTGATTCTTGTAATAGATACTGCCAGTATACAAAATTTGGTTGAAATTAGTCAAACGGTATTAAAGATATCCAACTAATATTATAAATGCGAAAATTTGTGTGTGTGTGTTTGCTACCACTTAGCTCCATAACAGCTGAACTGATTTTGAAGAAATTTGGCATGTAGGTACTTTAGGTCATGGAATAGGACATTAGCACTTCTTATCCCGGAAAATTGTACGTTTCCTGTGGAATAACAACAAAACGTAAATCTGCGACAGCTGGGAACGTGACCGAACTCAGCTTCATAACGGCTGAACGGGTTTTGATGAAATTTGGTATGTAGGTACTTTAGGTCCTGAAATAGGACATACGATACTTTTCATCCCGGTAAATTGTACGGGCCATTTGGAATAACAACAAAACATAATTCTGCAATGGCTGGGAACGTGACCGAAATATTTTTTCCTCTGGAATCACAGTTTATCAGGCCGCCCAAGGAACTCTGAAATGGCTTAACGACTGCTATCAATCGATAACAACCGGGACCGAATATTTAACGTGCCCTCCGAAGCCCGGAAGCGCTCAGATGTTATGCCACTAAACGGGTCACCCATCCAAATGTGTGCCGCTGGGAATGTTGCTTAACTTTGGTGATCGACTAAGATCCCTCAGCCAAGCGCAAAAAGTAGTACCAAGGTACACTTATTTCTAAAGCTACAACTTTATGAGACTCACGTTTTGATTTCCACACATCCACGCTGGAAAACGGAAATGTGGTAACTACGCGATAGTTGCACATATACACTCCAAAAATAATACCCTGCTTCTTGGCTATCGGGTAAAAAGTATTAACTTCCTTTTGGGTTTCCGCAATCAGTTAAAAACCTTGGCCAACATAGTATAATTTTATAATTCTGTTTTCACACAAATTAATTGTCTGTTCCCAATTTATTTTTAAGTGTATCTCTGTAAAACTCAATTGTAAATGGGCGAAGCCGGGCCAGTTCGCTGGTAACAAATAAATATAAAATAATCCTATCACCACCATTTTGAAAATAAGTGCCACACTAAGATAAATTACTTACATTTACCTAGCCTATCTTAGTGCTGCATACGTGAAATTTTGACGAAAAATGTTTCAGTAATTTTCGAGATATAACGCTAAAGCATTATTTTTTTCATGTGGTGCTATGTTCCAAAATTACGGAACAACAAAAAAATTTATTTCCGAATACAATGCTTACATGTTTTCTGTTATCTATTACAGCGATGTTGTGTTCAAAGTGCTGGCCCTCCCTTGCCTGATCCCTGAGGTATAACGGGTGATATCATTGAGAGCCATTTAATTAAGAGTGCACATCAGTTCCATTGTCCAGGCATATATTGCCACTCAGGCTGTTCCTTTCTCACATCAGGCATCATGATGTGTGTGCACTCTTGCCAGTCTATATTACTTCAGAAACATGAGTTATTTTGAGCCTGGAACAGGGGCTCTAATTGGAAGCAGTTGAATGCTCCCAATAGAAAGAGATTACGCCCTTTCCAATCGCAGTGGGTGGATGTTCTCCACCCGAGGGTGGTTCCACCTCACCTGTCAACAGCATTATACAGAGTTGAATCTGCACATGCCACCTTGATGGGGCCGAGACTATCCACCTCTAAGAAACCGCTTCGTGAACGAGTCCTCTTACTACGCGGACCAGACCGTCGACCCTTCGTTAGCGAGCGTCAACCCTTTGTAACCAGCACCTGAGGTGAGCCAGCACGCTTGCGTTCCACGGCAGCTGCTACTGACTCTACAGACACACAGGGCCAGCCCTCCAGGCAAACACCCACCTCCAGATCTCCTTCCAAGCAGAAGGTTCAACCACTGCCACCCAGAGTTCGACCCGTGATCAGCACGGCCGAAGCCGGGGCATAACACTGATCCCCTGGGTACCCACAATTTTCAGACAGGCACACTGAGTTTTCCTCCAGAGCAGCCCATATCCTCCAGGACGCCAGTTAATCCCTTCATTGGAGCTTCGCCACCCCGGAATCCACCCCGGCTTGCCAGGTCAAGGCCTCAGCTGGGGAGTGCAATTCGGTTCGTGGGTCTTCACCGCATGGCGCCGAATATATACAGCCCCTGGAAGGCAGCACATAACCGCGCCGTAACTGTTCATCTGTGCACAGACAGTCGTCCTCACTCCGTTAGCAATGGCGTGGTCACCGTGTTACCAGCCCAGACCACTAGGAGGTGGAGATGGACTTGAGCAGTGCTAGGCTATATATTCGCATCACTGCCCCATTAAGGAATTAAGTTGGCAGCCTTCACAGCGGCAGGGGCAAACCTAATCACCAACAATGCTTACAACCTGCACTGTCAGCTTACAAAATTGGGTTTAAATAGGTTTAATGGTTTCTGAAATGTGACATATCACCCTAAATATAAAACATTCGCCATTTTGAATATAAATGCCCGGCGTGGTCGAAAACTATAAAAGTCAGGTGTAGTTACTTTGTACTATGTGTACCAAGTTTGGTGAAATTATGTTTGCGCATTCGAAAATTGAAAAATGGGGGAGACACACACACGCACTCTTTATATACGCAATGGCCTTCTACGGACCTTGTCCGTACACTGTTAAACGAGGACCTGCCTCACGTAACCTACAGTCGTATCCCGAGGACCATGAACTTGTCCAGACTGTCTGCGCACCTACTACATCGGTGACATGAGCCGAGATCCTTAATATTATACATTCATTTCGAGGATAAATGCACGAGATGTGTGTATTGCTTTATTTATCCAGTATAAAGCGTGGACACACTACAGTTGTGCACATTCAAGCTTCAAGTTGACTTGGCGAGGAGGACCGAACCGCAAATGGTCCCATTAAAATTCCTGTAATTAAATGATATTAATAACGCCATTTACAACACGGTTCGTGGCCTACTGTACTCTTTCTTGAGTCACGTCTCTTTGAGCATTTGTGTGTACAACCGTGTGACATGTGAACTTGCCTTATCCGTTATGTCTCACACCTCACTCAGAAACGGAGTATACACGCACTCATTCTTGGCCCTTAACCGCCTGATTTTCTGCGAGCTTTCAGTATATTATAAATGAAGAGATTTTTTCTTCTTTCATAATATTAATGCAGTTAATAAAATCACCCTCCACAGCTTCATTTTGATCACGCAGTGTCCGTCCAATTTTTTAAATAAGAAAATCAGCTTTTTTGAAATATTTAAACAATAGCTCAAGCTGTAATGAAGTTAATGGAAAACGCCATTCATAGCTATATTTTTTTAAGTGGCCGTCCGTATAATTTGAAACTTCCCTTTCGGGCCATAATGATGTGTTCGGAAACTGAAACTTGTGGAAAGAAATTATGGTCTGTATTCCCCAAAGGATTACAGTAGGTATATTCTTATGATGGTACTCTTGGTGTGATATTTTCTTTGATTCCATATTTCCTATATCCTATGATACATTGTTCATCCACTGTTGTTCAATTTACCAAGGTTATATTAAATAAATATTCCTTGGCAAATAATATTTTACTGTTACAGTTTTCTACAAATTTCTCTAAATAACCATGCATAGTGTATTTTACACATCTACGCATTTGTAATATGTAAATGTAATTTCTATCCACAATACAGATAGTTACATTTCAGCTTATTCGAATAAATTTCGTATTCAAATAAATTTTAGATCTAATGTTTTGTCCGTATGTTATTTATATAGAGTGAGTGTCCGTATGGTATTTATATATTGTGAATACACTGCGATTTTTACTCGTGCCAATTCAGGCGTTGGATATAACTTTAATTAATTTAAAAATCTAAAACTGTAAAATTTTCTTTATTATAGTCCATACTTCTTTATTCGACATGAACGATTAAATATTTCAGAAATTTGCCTGCCTAATGCATGAAGTGAATTTCAGAACTTCAGTACCAACATATTATCTAAAACGGTCCAGTATTTTTGTGTAACGTCAAAATACTAATAGCAGTCAAGAAAAGGTTTCGTATCCACAGTAAAGTTTCAAATTATCTTTTAATGTCCGAAATTCTTTTTGAGCGCGAAAACATAAAAATGGTCGAATTAAAAATAAGCTTTAGCTGATAATTTTTTCACAAAGAAAATGTAAGCTCTCGTGGGACACTTTACGCGCTTTTTCTATTTTTCAGTAAAAAAAAAAAACTAGTGTCATTGCTTATTGTCACAGGCCAGTTGCCGTCAGAAAAACTGCATGTTACACAAAATGGCGTCTATCAATGTGCATTTGTGATGCGGTGGTGGGCGTGCTAACTACGTAAGATATCTTTCTCTTGTACAGCAGCGTAATTATTTTCTCATGTACGTCATCTATGACCGAGCTCCTCCATGTTTACTTTTTACGCGTGCACGATAAAGAATATTTTGTTTATGAACATGAGTGGACAAATTATTGCACGATTGAAAAGTTATTCATTTGTTCACTTTTTTTTATCTTTTTACAAACTAAGATAAAACATTAAAATGTACGGTTTGTAGACCAATTCCTAAACATGTTTTGGGGGTTAAAAATTTTTTTTATGTCAATATTTCGTAAATAAGTTGCAACAAACTTTCTGTAGTTGTTTTTTTTTTTGTACAGCCTATGCATGCCGAGATAAGGTATTTCACCACCTAGTGTTAAAATGTGAGCGCGTGTTTGCTTTGCAATACTGTAAACCAAATTTTACTGGAAAACGTGGTTATATTTAGCGCATTATAGTCCGATATGCCATATTTCGCGTAAAAACTAAATTTTGTGACGATTTCGCATTTGTCGTCGTTTATTCGCGATCGCGAAAAGTCCATGCTCCTAGCGATAAGTGTCCAGTACACCTGCTGCGATAACATACCTCCCGAAATAGTTTACAGTAAGGAAATCTTCCTGCAGTAGACTTTTAAATGCTGCAATGTTATATTGAATTCGAAAAACGAATACTTTATATCAAAAATATAGCCACGATAATTTATCCATTGAAATTATAAGTTTACCTTATTATATCAGAGCTGCCTCTTAACATATTTATTTTTTACTGGCAAAGTATACAGACCCGAGTGCGAAACCTTCGCAGAATTCGAAACCTGCGTTTTGAAGGTCAGGTTTCGATACCGTTTCCCATCCAAGTGAGCTGAAGGAAGAGAAATTGTAACACTGGGACGAAGGCATTTTATTTATGAAAAAATGCAACGAAGATTGCAGTAAGATATTAAATAGAAGGATACATTTGTAAATATAAGAATTGTTGTAGCAATAGGCTAAGAAATAATTTAGAAGTGTCCGGATGCTAACTAGAAAAATGTTGGCAGACATGGAAACACACTGCACAGAAAAAAGCCCATTGTTTCTTCAACAAAGATGTTCTATTGAGGCATTCTTTTAAACGTTTATGTTGCAGTAAAATTAATAACGCTACAATAATGCAAATATACTGTTGAAATGATAATGTTCATAAAGCCTCTAAGTAACGTTGCTGGAACCAAATGTTGTGTTATGCTTAAAATAACACGAACAAAATATTTTGTGTAACTGCGACATTAAAGAAATGTCAAGCCATCAAATGTTCTCACTGACTTGAAGTTGTAAAATGGCGGATACTCGTAAGTGAGTGAGTGAAGTGATTTGGACGGCTCTTAACATCGAGATCTTGAGAGCCGATGCGAATATTAGTGAACAGTGATAAACGCCTAAAATGAAAACACTATATTTAAATTTTATATCGTAGTACGAGAACTAACTGTAGCTAGGAATAGCACTCAAACCATGCAAAGTAGTTTACGTGTGCCAAATATGCGGATATTTATAGAGCATAAAGCATTTCCACATAACGAAAAATAACGGCAGTTTTTTGTTATATTGTACTGAATACCCACAATATAAAACACTTACAGGTTAGTTAAAATAGAGCCGTTGGTAAGATGTTAGGTTTCGTAATGTGGAGATCGTCATGCCCAAAAGGTGCAGGTTCGATTCATGTCCCGGCCATAAGTTTTCTTTGTTGGTAATATATTTTTTTGTGAGAAAAATATTGTATTCAATTTATTTTACATCAGAATGTTTGTTTAAGGTAAATATTTTTAACACGTATGTTAGCATCAATTCAACACAAAATTTATTTTGCCACAACACGAACACCACCTTAATGTTGACAACGTTATTACTGATGGCTCATAGATAACAATAAAGTACTGTAATGGTGGTATTAATCCTGTTGGCACATCACTGGACACTTATATGTGCCCTCTTTGATAATAGGACTAAGTAGCCAAATAAATTGCACAATAGATAATGTAAATAGCCAAATTAGTAATGTTAGGGGATCTGTAAGTTGTTTAAATTAAAATGTCAACACCTAATTTATTATTGTTAATGAATCTGTAAATAGCCAAAATCATGTGTCAGTGAACTGGTAGACCGGAAAATGATTAGTGTAAGTGAAGTGGTGAACAGGAAAATAGACAGTTTTAGTAAAGTGTTTGAAAAACTGGATAAGAAAATAGATAGCGTGAACTTAAATGTGGACCGAAAGATAAAATTTATTAGTGAGTTACTAAGTAGACGAGCAGCGGGAGTACTAGCTGGCGGCTGTACTGAGAGGGACATGCACTGAGCATACTGCAGTCCCAGCCAGAACGACATTGACTTGAGCACTCCACTATGGTATCGGCATGGAGCTTCGTTTCGGCAACCGATACCTGCGACATGCCGACTACTCCCAACTGCGAAGCCGCATTAAGCGACCAGGGGAACTACTGCAGTAGCTGTCATGTGGTTTTCCCACCTGTCTCTAGACGGGTGCCCCGAGGAGGCACGTGATGTCATCGCAGGCGACTTTTTCGTGGACGCTATTGCCGATGCGGATGTGCGCAGAGCCTGGCATCGCCACACAGCATGCAGGACGCCCTGTCCCAAGCATTAGCGGTGGAATCAGCGAAGCAGGAGCCGGCGCCCCGGCATACAGTACAGGCAGCTACCCTGTACCATGACGCCTATGCAGATAGCATCCTGGGCATCTAGAGGAAGTTGGAGGCCACAATGACAGATAACACTGCCAGAGTTTGCGCTGGGAAGTTCCGTTTTTGTCCGTCTAAGCGTCGGGAATGTTGAGAGTTGGCCGAACAGGAAACTTGAGAGTCCAGTGTCTGCTAAGTAACTGCAGGATACGACATCCAGATGCGAGTTCGACCGAGAGCTTGTTGAGAGGACTGGAGATGATGATAGGGGAACTTCACTGTGTTGAGGCAGCGATACCTGTCTCTCGTTGACGGAGGCGCCAAGAATGCTGGAACTGAGGAAAAGAGAGACGCTTACGAGCCTGGTGTCCAGGGATGCCACCCGAGACTACTCATCTAGTAATGGGCCAAAGGACAGTTTCACCAACAACTATATATGGCAGCCACAGTAATGCCTATCCAATTCACATTCTAATAAAATCTACAGACAACACCATATATGAGGAATCGAAGAAAGACCGCTACATGGTGGTAAGAGAACAACGATACTGGAGTCGGACCGCCTAAGAAGCATTCCGCAGTTAACGCAGGTGAGGCAATGAGAGAAGATCAGATAATAGACGAAGCTGCACATGTGTCTCTTCAGGAGATGGAAGACAGTCAGGGGACACGACACGAACATAGCCTTGAGTCTATTGTCATCAAGAGGGGCTGGCACTCGATGTAATCCGAGAGTTGCAGGCGATGCATTCAGGGATGGACGGCGAGTGAGTCTGTATGAAAGGAAACATCTTGGAGGTAACACATTTCAGTGCCAAGGATGTTGGGAAGGCCCTTGCCAAATTTTGAAGCAAGTAAGTAATAACTGCTTCCAGATGTCGCCGGGGCTCCCTGAAAGAAAAGTCTAGGGTTGCACACATTGACCGAATGGGGCACTACAAAGGTCCAGATGTTAGAGAGTCTGTTCGGGACGAACAGATTTAAGGAAGCGCTCTATTACGCGCGCCTCCCTCACTGAACGCGGGCTCAGTGCTACCTGGTTATGCTCGGTCTGGCACTGTAGGAGGTGACCTCCCTCGACCCTCCTCACACCCGGGCAGATCCGCTCGGTGCTCCGCCGCCCGGCGGCCGGGGGAATGATTAACAGCCGACATGAAAGCCTATACTCGACTTTTCATTCGTATGCAAACCGCCTGCCTTACCGTTTGAAATGCATTTTTGCTATGCTTAGAAAATTTTCATGCCTTCGTATATGAGGTTCGTATACGAATCGCTACTCGTCCAGTGGTTGGCACTCGAATTGGGACTCTCGTATGCGAGCAACCAGGAAAATAAGGATGGCAGGAAAATATATTAACTGCATATTCTTGGAAGCACTTAAACTTTTAATTCGAATAAATTTTTATAATAATATCAGTAAATCACACAAATGAACTCTTTGATATTCACTCTCTCAGTTATAAACAAATAAACAAAAAAACTTTTTATTTGTCTAATTTTACATAAACACTTATTGTGAAGTATGTTAAAACATGATTTATTTAAAACAAAAAAAAATACTTCTACATTTTACGCAAATAAAAAATATAAAGAAAACTCTGATAAATATAAATATAATAGTAAATAAAGAATTATTATTTTCTGAAACTACAACTAAACGAATACATTTGCAAGTTGGGATGACTGTTGCACTGTAAAAACTCTTTTTTTTTCCACAATTTTTAAACGTAACTCTTGATGTAACGTACCTTCGCTATAAAAACTAGCAAAACCATTTTTCAAGGCATTAATTCTGTTTGGCCGTAAGTTTAGAATTATAATTATCTAACTATACAGGTATGTGAAATACTTCGCATAAACTTCACAAAAGTTATAGGGCAAAAACGTTATAGCCAAAATTTGTGATTCCTCTCCCTAATGCCATCGTTTGATTAGCCTTGCATACAGTGAAGAATTTCGTTAAATCTTAAAGAAATGTCGCTTCCGTGATAGGTAACTTAGTCGGTAAAGTTACTAAATTTTCTGTGTTAAACACAGTTCGGACAGTCTGTTTTTACTTCTATGAAACATACCTACATGTTAGGCTATTACACGGCAACGCGATATTATGGTGCTGATTGCTGAATAAGTATAGATTGCTGAATAACTATAGCTGACTGCAATAATTGCTACGTAAATAATTAACGTTGCGTGTAGCTTCAGTGCATCTGTTTTGTATTTGTTTGCTCTACATTCACTACATGCTGGGCAAATTCATTATCAGAAATAAATTTATATTTCGGAAAGCTACAGTTATGTTGGGCAGTATACCGGTTTCCGAAAAGCAGAACGCGTATGCGAGAATAACCATTCGTATTTGTTCGAATACGAGCGCTCGAGCTGTTTTTTCGAGCATAGGAGGATGAACAAGAATTGTCTGGTAATATTGTCCCTTAGCGCAACGCGGCATTTGGAGAAGTTTCTGGGCCGTGGCCCGACACTATAAATACCGCCGCGGCCGGAGAATCGGGAGTCTCTGTGGTAGCCAGCTGGCTGAAGTGCGACACTCAAGCGAAGTCTGGTTTCAGCGCAGGACATCAGCGGAGAGGACGCACGACGACGGAGGTTGCGAGACGGCGGCCTATGAGTGTTTTGTGCGGTGTTGACAGACGAGAGGGCGTGGTACTCGACGAAGGGCTACTGTGCACGAGGACGCTCAGAGATCTCTAGTACATTCCGGACTGGTGGAGTATTGAATGTCAAGCAATAGAGAATTTTTTTTGGTACAAAATTTTAGATACCTTTACAAGAGACTGAATGAAATTCTCTCGTCGCTTGATAATATTATGTGTGTAGATTGGAAATAGGTTGAAATATAAAACGAATTCAATAATGTAATTTACAGAAGATATAACATTTGGTTCTAGGGCTGGATGTCAATACAGACCGTATAATACACACATTAAAAAGTCTTAAAAATCATAAAAATCAGTATAATTACACCAATACAAATTAAAAATGCCCAAATTTCACACATTTGATTTACCAACCTTCATTTGTTTTCGTGTTTATGTGAGTAGCAAAACAAGCGACAACAATACACTCAAAGTCAGCTGACGACTGAGTTTATGTGCAACACATGACGTTGTATATGAGTTGAACTACTTGTTGACCTTGAAAGTCGTTGAGATATACAGCATTTCTCTTACTAGGCTCTTGCTACCCGGCGCGAGTTGTCAACCTTCTACTTTCTTGCCTTATTCTGAAAAAATAAAACATTCTGAGCGAAAATGCTGTCTGTGGGAGACCGAGTGGTTGATTCTATAACTAAGGTTTTTATTTGAATTACTTTATAACTTTAATGAAAACGGCATTATACGATTATAGTATCCGACATTAATATTCAGTGAAGTACACATTTATGTGCTGTATAAGAACGTGGTCACTGATATGGAATTATGTTTCCATTACTAATAAGAAGTGAATCCATTATTAGCTACTGTTTATTTATACATTTAAATTTCAGTTCCTTTATCATTAACCTTTATTGCATATATTTCAGGTCTTAAATACAAAAAGGTACCTATTACTTTGTTATTCTCATCTTGCTACGAACATAAACAATTTTATTCGCGGTATATATTATATATTATTTTTAAGATAACCTCTGTTATCAAATAAATTTCTCATTGTTTTCATACCTTCACAGACATGTCTGTTCATATACCGTTGATTTATAAATAAACATCCATTTTAACTGAAAGTTGTACATTAATTATTTAGATAATTCTAATATACACATGACAAAATATATCGATTCATATATAATATCTCTGTTCTATTCATATGTATTATGGTTATTTTTCCTTTGAATATTTTATGTTTATAGTTTGGTATTAATAATAAATTTTCGTACTTGATAGCATTATTAACTATTTTTATATTAACGGTTTTTGTAATATTTGATATAAATTTATTATATACTAAATTATTAAGAAGTTTGTTGAAAGCTTCTTCTAACACAGTTATAACATTTATTCTCATGTTAATATTAATGTCGAGATATTCCTTTACCGAGTTACTTTTTCTTTAAATTTTTAAACTCGATTTTATTTTGTTAATTTTATATGTAACAATATTGCATAATTTTGATGTTTTATAATACATTATATATTCATCTTTATCGTCTAATGTTCTTACTATTTAGTTTTTGATTTCTTGTGCTAGAGAAAAATCTCTATGTGACACTCGCTATTCTTTAGGATATTCTATGTCGGCTTTTAAAATAGATCCACTACTTTTTTTTACAATTTTCTTGTATATTTTTATTTAATTATCTACGAAACATTCATAGCTTTCATATGCTAAATACTGTGACAATGCCTGACTAAATAGGTTGTTGATAACGAAGTTCATTAAATATTTGGAAGGTTTACTTTCATTAAAACCTTTTTCATTATTTATTATTTCCGTTTACTTACCATTACAGCACAGGGAAATACTTCCTATTATATACTTCACTAATATTGTGTTTTATGTATTAAATGACTACCTAATATTAACTTCATGTGTTTTATTATAGAGTACAACTTGGTCTGACTGCTGTATTACAACACGAAGGGTTCAAAATTATAAGTATTTTACAAACATGCCCATGGGTGTCGGATAGGGGGAGGTTCAAAGAGGCATTTGCCTCTCCCCCTTTCCTAGTTTCCGTAGAGAGTGCCAATAAAGACTTCACGAGGGGGTGCGACAAATAAACAACGTAGATTAAGATTCATATTTTATGTATATTTACTCAAAATGGAGATCATTAATAATGTTAAATAGTAAAGTTTATACTGGCGTGGCAAGAAATATGTGTAAAATATTGGAGTAGGAAACAATTCGTGTCTAAATAAGTTCAAAACTAAATTTTGGGACGGCGTGGCCCCATCCCCACACCCTTACGCTGAAAGGTTCCCACGCCGACATAAGAATTCAAATATATAGGTTAAAAATAGAAGACAGTATTTTTATACAATTCCGTAAATTATTAACGTCTGTAATATACTGCCGTAGTATGATTTTAATAATATGCCATATGGATTTTATTTAACTGCGAATTAAATTTATCTTTTAGAGGATAGCTGAGTTTCTTAATTTTTTTTCTTCTCGCCCCATACACTGAAGAGCCAAAAAAACTGGTATAGGCGTGCGTATGCAAATAACAGAGGTATGGAACCAATCAGAGTAACGCGATGCGGTCGGCAGCTAGATCGATTACTGCTGCTACAATGACAGGTTATCAAGATTTAAGTGAGTTTGAACGTGGTGTTATAGTCGGCGCACGAGAGATGGGACATAGCATCTCCGAGTAGCGATAACATTTGGATGTTTGCGTACGACCATTTCACGAGTGTACCGGGAATATCGGGAATCCGGTAAAACATCACATCTTCGACATCGCTGCGGCCGGAAAAAGATCGTGAAAGAACGGGACAAACGACGACTGACGA
>NQII01000342.1:767527-806769 GCA_002778355.1 Clitarchus hookeri
GGGGGGGGGGGTCTACACGATATTAGGCAGGTGTACCAGTTTTTTTGGCTCTCCAGTGTATAATTATAAATATTAAAATGATTTAATTACTTAATCTGTTTATCAATATAAAATTTAACAATTTCTTTAACCAAATTGGCTTTGTGATATTTCTCAGGATTTATAAGGTCGCATATTTTTATTTTTAAGTTTTTTTTTAACTTTCTTACTCAACTATGTGTATTGTTCGTCCTTATTAGAAGATTAATAATTTGCGGCTCGTAATTTATACGTTTGAACCACTGCTTTACCTAAAGTTTAAAATTAAGTAGTGTTTACTCTAGTGTAAATTTATTTACTCTAGTGTACTCTAGTAATTTATTATTTCATCTTACTCCTTCACAAATTTCAAATAAATAAAGTGGTTTTTATGGCAGTCATTTAGAGACGGATTGAGCGTCTCTGGTATAGTACTATTGACACGATAGCCGCTTCGCCTCAGTAGTGTAGGACTAGAGAGTGTAAATATGTTGATATACACAGTTTAGTAAGGGAACGAAACTTGTTAACTGCCCGTGTTTTCACTATGGTAACCAGCGCACTTTATAATTTTTCCGTGACAACCAACGCAAAAACTAATAAATTAGCTAATAAATAATTTATTATTCATCCTATATATTAAAGGCACGTATGAAGTTTGTTTGGTAGCGTAAACGTAAGCATGAAAGTTAGTTCTCCTTGAAGTTATTCAATACCATGACTTTCTGCACGGCATGCTTCTGCAACGTGGTCGAGCAATTTTTCAATAGTCATTCTTACTGATTTCCTTGTAAATATAATTAAATTTAACTACATAATTCCTTATACATTTTATGTTTATTGTTGTATAATAAATACCGTTACGCACGGACTTCCGCATTGGGAGCGGGCGCTGTGTTATCTCATTATGCCCAGTCCCGGCACTGTGGGGAGTGACCCGGAGTGACCCGGAGTGACCCGGAGTGACCCACCTCGACCTTCCTCTCCCTCAGGCAGGTCGCTCATTGTTCCATCACCCGGCCGCCGGGAGAATGAGTGACAGCCGACCTGGCTGGTGTCACAACCCCTCCTCCCCCCTTCCGAAAAAGTCAGCGACTTAGGAGGATGCGCAAGAATGTTATGTTAATAATTTTCCTCGATGCAACGTGGCATGTAAAGAAACTTCTGCACTGTGGCCGGTGCCGTCTGTAAATACTGCCGCAGCCAGAGTATCGGCAGTTCTTATGGTATAAATCTGACTGAAGTGTGGTATTCGGGTTAAGTCTGGTGCAGCGAGGGACATCAGTGGGTAGGACGGACGACGGAGGGTGCGACACGATGGCAGACGAGTGTGTGAGCGGTCTGAACGGAAAAGAGGGCATGGTACCCGACGAGTAGGGTGCTACTGTACATAGGGGCGCTCGGAGCACTCTAGAACTATCCGGACTGGTGGAATGTGGGCTGAATTAACGAGGCACTGTGTGAATGTGTGATACGGACTTTCTTTTAAATATTGGAACTGTCAAATATAGATATATAATTTATAAAATTATTCAATAGCTTCATATACACTGCTTATTGGGACTGATTTTAGTTATTTGTTTGCATTAGTTTGTGAGGTGATAAACGATTATGTAAATGTTAAATTTAAATAACAAGTGATACCCATTTATTGTGAGATATTAGGTCTAGAGTATTTTCTTTGTAGTGTTGTAAATAAATTGGGACACTATTGTTAACTGTTTTATTTTATTAAGACATCCATGTTTTAAAAAATCAACTAAACTCAATGACTTTAAGTAATTGTAAAATACAGTTTAATAAATACTCTATGTTGCATGGGGAAAACGAACAGTCTCAGAGAGTTAGTGGGGCCGCGGTGGTACTTGCCTCCCACCACAGTGAACCAGGCTCGATTCCCGGTGGGGTCAAACCCGGATTTTTGCATGTTGGAATCGTGCTGGACGATGCCGCTGGTTGGCGGGTATTCTCGGGGATCTCCCGTTACCCCCGCCCTTGCATTCCGTTGCTGCTCCATACTCACCTCGCTTCACCCTCATCGACTCTCAAAACTTCGATGTCAAGAGCCACCCAAATCTCTTTACTCACAGAGCTAGTAGCGTGGAACAAGTACAAGTACAATGGTTTGTTTAATTACTGAGATAGGTAATTTATTTGACTAATAAACATTACATTTAATCTGTTATATCAGATATCTGACTGTTTAACTTATATTGTGGCATAAGTTATCGTTTGAAAATAAATCTCAAAGGCACTTTAGTTTCTCGAGAAATAATAACGCATATTTTAAGCACTGAATAAAATTTTCATTGCGAAATAATTTTCTTGTTACCATCTTCTTTGGAGCAGAAATCAGTGCACCTATCTGCCAAACGAGAGCTAGTGGACTCAAATCCCACCTTAGATCTATACAATTTTTTTCCTAATTAGAGCACTCCAATTTGACAGATGTCACAATGTATAGTAGCCGGAAGACTTAAAAGTGAAGATTTTATTAAGGCTTCCACCTACATGGCGCTTGAACTGCGTTGTAGAGTGTGTGAAATACACATTTGTTTACGAAACAATTACACGTGCATCCAATGTGTTGATATACGTAAAGAGCACACACTTCAGACAAGGCGTGTTGTATACTTTCAAGACGTCACGCACATTTGTAACACCATTTCAGAACACTCCACTATAGCTAAAGCGGTTTTTTTTAAAGTGATGTACACTGGAGAGCCAAAAAAAGAGGCATAGGCGTGCGTATGCAAAATACAGAGGTATGGAACCAATCAGAGTAAAGCGATGTGGTCGGCAGCGCCTATATAAGACAACAAGTGTCTGGCAAAGTTTCTAGATCGGTTATTGCTGCTACAATGGCATGTTATCAAGATTTAAGTGAGTTTGAACGTGGTGTTATAGTCGGCGCACGAGAGATGGGATATAGCATCTCCGCGGTAGCGATAACATTTGGATGTTCGCGTACGACCATTTCACGAGTGTACCGTAAATATCGGGAATCTGGTAAAACATCAAATCGTTGACATCGCTGTGGCCGGAAAAATATCGTGAACGAACGGGACAAACGACGACTAACGAGAATCAATAAACGTGACAGACGTGCAACCTTTTCTCAAAATGGCGCAGATTTCCTTACTGGGGCATCAACAAGTGCCAGCGTGCGAAGTATTCTTGGGACCATCATTGATATGGGCTTTCGGAGCCGAAGACCCACTCGTGTACCGTTGTTGACTGCACGACACAAACCTTTACGCCTCGCCTGGGCCCGCCAACACCGCCATTAGACTGTTGATGACCGGAAACACGTTACCTGGTCTGACGAGTCTCGTTTCCAATTGTATCGGGCGGATGGAGGTGTACGGGTATTGATTAGTGGTATTTCCGCGATGGAAATCACAAACTAACAGTTCAATAGTAACTACTGCAGACATGCAGGAAATATAAAATAGGAGTGTTTTGTAAAATAATGTTGAGTGTCAATGCTGACCAAAGCACAGTAAAATCTATGTTGTTTCTAATGCATTTCCTTTCACTACTCTTGTCACGTGGACTTCAGTTATTAATACTGCACCACCTACATTTGTTGACAACGGCAGATAACGGTTCTTTGCCTTCACACGTGTGTTAAAGACGTGTTTACTTAAATTGTAATATGATGCCAAAAATAATATTTGGTGTGGTGGTGTACGTATTTTCTGGTAGACAGCTTTGTTAACAACCTTTCCTTTAATCTACCTGTTGAATTGGTTAATTTATGACAAACAATGTCTACCAGCAGGAAATGCACTAAAAACCTTTTGAGAAGTTGTGTTAAAGTTTCTGCACAATAACAATAAAAATTACGACCAAAATATGTTATAAATGTATGATATATCCGTTGCAATTACTCTCTATCTTTAGAAACTTCTTAGCAGTGTTTTACCACATTTGAATAAAAAGCCAAAAAGTACACACATACGAAAATATGAGGTATTAATGTGACTTTATTGTACACATTAAAATATGTATTACAAAATACACGTGTGAAATGATGGTTACAATAGCATGTGGCAAGCACTTCAACACTACACGCACATGAAAGAAAATAATAGCGACACTCAGTACTATCATTGAACACTTTTTAATTAATGCCTTCTATTCCATAGAAGAATACCTAATGAAAGATGAATAATATAATGTAGAACAGTACTTATATTAATATGAACTCTAATTCATCATCGGAATCACTGTCAATAACATTACTATTTCTCATACGATTTGACATGCTGATAGGAAGCTATCATTTGGTCGAAGTGTCTGATAGTTTATTCAGAGATTGTCAGCTGAATAGGCAATATTAGCAAGTGGTAATACACATTTTTGGGCTATCTAACTGATAAGTTATGTTCATAACTTTATCAGGAGCTCTTAATAAAAGCCATTAAGATAGTTATCAGTGGTTATAATAGTTACAAGAATAGATGTGCTTAAGAATCGCATAGCTTTTATTCTAAATAAATACTTTAACTTAAAAAAAATAATAGCAGCTTTCTGTAGGCTGTAAATAATTTACGTTGACCTATTTAGTTGCGCGTAGTAGCATGCGAATGGCTAAATGAACGCACATGGTCGATAAAACCGATGGTACGTAGCACGATGTCAGTTTTTCTGTCAATAGTTGTGTTTGGAGAACTGCTACTCCACAATTCTCAAACTAGTTGTGATATTTTTCAACATTACCAGTCGCCTCCCACCATGGTGAACCGAGTTCGATTCCTGGCGGGGTAGCTCCCGGATTTTTGCATGTGAGAATCATTCCGGACGATGCCGCAGGTGGGCGGATTTTCTCGGGGATCCCCCGTTTCCCACGCCGTTACATTTTGGCGCTGCTCTATACTCGCCACTGTTCACTTTCAACGGCTCTCAATACCTCGCTGTTAAGAGCCACCCAAATTTCTTCACTCCACGGCACTTCTTGACATTGTCACACTTTACATAAATAAAGATAATATAGCGCGTCCCTGTGGGTATGTACGTTCTGGTACGCTGTAAAATTTCGGTCGAGTACAACTGAACGTCTATTCAAAAAGTCAAGAAGCGTTATGAAAAATAATAATAAGTAGTTTCAATCATATAATGAGCACGAGAAGACACGAGGTTCGTAACACAGTATTTGCACCTTTTAGGCTAAGTTCGAATAGTGTGTATATACCTAAGTGCATACATACGCTTCCTTGACCGAGCATGGACTTGTCCCAAATATTCTGACTTGTCATCGCCGAATTCATACTATAATGGTTGATTTTTTCTGAGGGCTCAAGCATATACTACGCGATAAGAGAAGGCGTTGTGAAGTCTGTTGCGTTTTGCAAACACCGCTGCTTACACCTTTATGATTTTGTACAAATCATGAATTTTTTTGGTAAGCTTATTTTAAGTGATAAGCCTATGTGAACGCTGATTACAATTTTACAAGTGTTATTTTTGAGTACACGTAACAATAAATCAATAAATCGGTATTATTGAAAAATATCCGAACGTTTATATTTTTGCATACCATTAACATGAGATAAAAGGAACACGGTGAACTAAACATTTTTCAGCAACTTTCAAATTTGTGTTAGCCTGCCTAACATATACAAAAAATCGCAAAAAGTGAAGCAAATATGGCGACTGCATCACGTCCGCAATTACACTCGGTATGTACTTGCCAAGAGTAGGAACTCTGTGCACCATACTAAGTTTTCGGATAGCCGTGTGATTCGGAGCTAAGTATGAAAACGGGTATGCTGGAAAAATTTCAGACAGCCTTAATTTGAATTCAAACAAAGATAATCAAATTAAAATAGCTATGTCTTATATTTGAATTAAACAATGTTAGTGTATTATAATTTTGCTTTTACGAAATCGTGTAATTTAATCCAAAAAATTGTGATAGCCATGCACTTAACAGCTGGAGTGTTTGAGGTGCTGTGGTTGCGTGAATATTTACGGATCCCAATTTAGAAAGAACATCACACATTAGAGTCAAGACTAACATTATAGCTTTAAATAACGAATATCGATACATATACACACACATACGAAAATATGAGTTATTAATGTGACTTTATTGTACACATAAAAATATTTATTACAAAATGCACGTATGAAATTATGGTTACAATAGCACGTGTCACGCACTTCAACACTACACACTCATGTTAGATGCACCCTTAAAAAAAGTAGTGGAGTAGGTTTTGTAGCAGATGAAACCAATATAACTCTCAAACGAATTAAGGGACAAAAATATACCTCACTTTCCAAAAAATTCCACTACCTTGGTTTATTTCTACAGAAAAAAAAATGATTATGAAACAATTATAGACTTCTTAACATTGTATTTTTTTTTTTTCAGAAAATTTAAACCATAATTGACAGGTATTATCAACAACTTCTGAAAAGAAAAGTTGTTACATTCATTGTACAAATATAAAATGTCGGTTCTTTACGATTACATTTATACCGAGAAGACAATTAAACACGACGTACATGAAGTTTGAAGTTGGAAAGAAACGAGATTTGCGTTCAAATTTTCAAGATTAATTAATTGAATTTGTTGCATACGACTTAAAGTAAAATTTCAAAATAGTCATTAACTGGAACCAGGACTCGTAATGTTAAGAGTACATGGGATTAAGATTTATTTAACTTTATTTTATTGTTTCGTGTTGGAGGCACAGCGATTGGGGTGGCAATAATACATGCACCCTGCTCCTCATCTCTCACACACGCAAGACGCTGAATGGGCGATAAGTATTCCCCACTTCACGCTTTCCTCTGCAAATGAGATGTAAAAGAGTATGGCTTTATTACACGCGATGAAAGCCCACTTATGTTTCTATGATTTTATAGTTTTACTTTTCTCCCATTTCGAAAGTAAATTGCGTTAGTTAACTCTAGAAATGCAATATTTATTACTACATTCAATATTTTTTTTTCTTTTTCGATGCACTTAATGTGATAAAAGCAAAACCGTACGATCTAAGATAATTGGTTTTAATATTGTCTCGCAAAATGCCGTATTCCTAGAATATTTGTGTACTGAGATACGCATAAACACGCAAACAACGTATGTACCGAATATATGTATGGGCTACTAACTCTTAAGATAAACAAAAAATTTAAATAATATGTTATATACACAATAACTATAATAAATAAAAAACTTACTGAAGCCGGAAAAATTTATAATTATATACCGAATGTTCAAATCTCGTCTGAAATGAAAATACATTGACTGGTGTAAGAAAAATGAAGCACCCAAACGGAATACACCAAATTGGACGTAATTTGGTACATGTGCATACCATCGTTATAAGTGTAAATTAATAGACTTGCAATGAACTGTAACTCTAGAACAGTCACCAGAATGCATTAGATTTTCCACTGCAGTTATCGTAATAGTATTATAATACGTATGTCAAGTGTCAATCGGCCAACGCATTAACGAATAGTCACCGAACACAGAGTAGGTTTCGTAGAAGCATAGTCTATTGTGGGCAAAGCATATGCAGCCCCATTACGACAACACCTACCATCTGGACGCAGTTACAGGACACAATATAAAATTCCTTGTCATCCACTACGATGTCTAGGCGACTGGATCAGCCAGACTATGGGTTCATCACCCCATGCGTAGGATGCCGTTAAGAACATAACAGAAAAAGCAGTGCTTGGAGTGGTGCCGTTATAGTGAGGCATGGAGTAATGGGTGGCGTTACACCATGTTAAGTAATGAATTCCGGTTCTACATCACCGCACATGACCGTCGTGTACGAATATGACAACGTGGTGACACCGAGGGAGATGATACATTCTGCTAATTATGTGGATATACACTGGCATTGTTACTGGCATCATGGTACAGGAAGCAAAGTGGCATGAATTCAGGTCACTTTTTGTAGTGATTCGGGGGATTCTGATGGCACAGCCGTACGTCAGTGATATCTTGCGTCTTCATGTGCTACTCTTCTTTCAACAACACCATGATCGTCAACACACGTCACGTGTATTTAGGAATGTCGGTGTCATGTTGGGTATCCTTTTGGGAAGCAAGGTCTTCCAAGCTGTCCCCGATATAACGCATGGGATAAGCCCGAACGTCCACTGCGACCTGGTATACCAAGTTCCAGTTACAACGGCTGTGGGCCGACTTGCTTCGGGAAAGAATACAACCGCTGTGTGGATTCCTTCTAAACAGAATCGGCGCATGTATCCAGGTCCAAGGGAGGGTCCTGCTACATCAGGGATGTCCCCAACAGAGTTCCATGAAGCAAACGTGCGTAATAAAGTTTGGAAGGCGGGAGGTGGCAGGGTAGGTTATTTTCAGAAAGTTTTTTTTATACTGCGAACAGAGAGACGAGTGAGTAGGATGGAGGTAACAAAAAAACATTGTTCGTCAAGCAAAAATACTTAATTGGGACAAGGGACAAAGTAGCTGTGTCCAGGCTGAGATGAACTTAGTGTTTCATTTTGTTTTGCTTGTAGATGAATCTTTTCGCCCCCTCCCTCTCCGTTCCTACATCACTTTTATAACTTTACTGACACGTTACGCAGGCCAAGTAGTATGGCTGGTAAAATTGTCTATTAAGAAGAAAACATCAAATAAAGACAGAAAAAATGTATTATACATTTAGAAATTCTCTCTAAAACTTTGTAATTTGCATCCCTCTTTCACTTGGGGATTGGCAGCCGTATTATAAATATAGGGGCTAAACTATTTTTTAAAACCTGTATTTCTTAATATGAATGTTACGAAACATATACTTACATATATTTAGCTTCAGAAATTTGTTTACAAAAAAGTTACATCCAATATTTTTAAAGCAATTGACATTCCGTTTATGAGTTATACGTGTAGTTATTTCACAATTTCGTTCCATATATTTTTATACCTCCGAATACCAGGGAGAAGATTTAAGATCAACTAATGTCCTTTTATTTCAAACCATTTTTTATATGTTAAGCGGATACGATTAAAAATTAACAATTTGCAAGTTATAAGAAATAG
This sequence comes from Clitarchus hookeri, assembly GCA_002778355.1. Classification (NCBI taxonomy): domain Eukaryota; kingdom Metazoa; phylum Arthropoda; class Insecta; order Phasmatodea; family Phasmatidae; genus Clitarchus; species Clitarchus hookeri. The sequence continues at coordinate 776,583 of NQII01000342.1, forward strand.
TTTATTGATAATAGACAATCTTGTATCAATTCGTATGAAAATAAATAGTGATATATTTTTTAATATTTTAAATTTTTTTTGTGGGACGGGGAAGGTGTATGATTATTAGTGTGAACGCGTAGAGAAACATTCTTGCAACTGCATATCGACAGGGTCATCACGTACCTCTTGTACTACATCCTTTTAAATAATCAAAGATGAAGGATCCACTTCAGTGTTTGCAAATCACTGAACAGTTTAGTTCAGATTTTATACAGCTAAATACACTCTTTGTGCAATCTTAAAGGCATTAAAAAGAACTTATGTAAAACTCAAAGGTTCAAATTAAGGGCTAGTCTATTCGGTACGGGTTTCGAAATCCAGTCTGTCGTCAACAGTTAATTTCCCAAAAATTCCTGAACTTGGTGGTATGTTCGAAAACAGTGATATAGAAGAGTGCCTTATTTCTGAAGAAAGGAAGTCAGATTAAAAATTAATTTCGCTCTGGGATTTTACAGGAGAGAGATACTCTACTCCAGGATAAATTTATTTCAATTTATAGTGTTGAAGTACAAATTTTCTTCCAGCCTCAGGAGTTTCAAGAACGGCTCCTTTGTTCTGGAAGACGCTGGTGAACCAGGCAAGAATACTGAGGGATGAGGAAATTTTGTACTTAAAACCCTACGATGGAGTGCAATGCTTTTCTTCTACCATTATTTTGCAAAGCCACGGAGCGAAATTAATTTCAGTTACGTCGCCTTTCTTAAAAAACTCCTTTTCAATATAGTTGTTTTCGAACTTAACTCCAAGTTTAGAAATTAATATTAAACGAACTGTTGTCAATAGACAGAGGCTGGAAAGTCACCCAAAGTGGGCTATGTTACGTTCAAAAATATAAATTGAACTTCGTTTCATGTAATTGCCTTATATGTGCGTATGAAGATGCCTTTCAGCCACAGGAAAGCAGTAATGAGCTGCACAGTAATCTTTGAATATTGTCGTAGAGTATCATGTATTTTCTCCTCACGATAAAACTGTTAAATGTGTGAAAGTTTATAGAAACAGTATTTGGTAATTTGTTGTAAAACAAATTATAAGATTTTCATTAATAAGTACGCTAAACATTTTTCATCACAAGTTAAGAAATTTGTTATAATCACACTACCACCAAATGTACACAAGATGATTTAAAACAATAAAAAATCTACAATTTCAAAATTTTCACTTTTGTTTCAGAGTTATAAAAATTGGCGGAATAAAACTTTTAAAATTAATTATTCATATAGTTCCAAAAACCGTAACTTCTATAAGAAAAATTAATATAACCTTCTATAGAAAATAATTTGGATACCAATTTTTAATAACTTTTTGCTCCAAAACGCACGTTAAGAGTGGAAACTACCAACATACTTATTTTATGCGTCATTTTTTTCAATATGTCGGACTTGATCCAATATTGTAGAGGGATACAAAATATTTCATAGCTATGATTGAGAATAAATTTTGATTCAGCTTGCCTTATTATTTATATCCTTTAACGACATTTTTTTTTTATTACTGAATGATGTCTGTACTAAAGAAAGACAAGCATTTTCTAATTCCGTTCTCGAAAACGTACACCTTTAATTACGATTATTTTCGAATTATAGTTTCCTCCTTATTCATAATCGTTTCTAAAGACCGATACTTTTCAGCTTGTTCAGTAACATATTTTGATATGATACAATACTTACTATCCTAAACTTCTCGTTTTCTCGCGACATGTAAAACATATGTTTACATAAAAAATAGCAATTTTATTAACTGAGAAGAACAAGAAACGTTCATTATTGCAGTGAGAATAGAATCTTAGATGCATGCTAAATTTATGCTAGTGCTTGTTAGAAAAGGTCAACTGCAATTCTTATGCGAAAACATTGCTTACTTAAGGAAATACAATAAATAATGTTATATTCATTTATAGTAAACGAAAATTAAGTACAAATGTGAAGGTGAAATATTTCACTTTCACCGCTCATTCCGGGTGCTCAACATTTTTGTCTATATGTGCACTTATATTTATTAATTTTCATGTGCAGGTGTAGTGAAGGCTACGAAACAACAGCACACTACAAAAACGTACGGTACGTTTTAAATTAATAAAAACGTACCTAAACAGAAATATTACGCTGTAATAAACAGAAATAACTAAAAAAAAGACTTTCAAATTCAATAATTACGGTTTCAAAATAAAATGCAAAATAATTTTTTTAAAATTGTTGTAAGCAATGTATGTTGCGATATTCATTTTGCGCTAATTGGGTTGATTTTGAGAAGGTGTATTGTACACTGGATAGTTCAAAGAAAATAATGAGAACTACACTGCCGAATTTTTTAGTCATTGAAATTACATTTCGTGAAAGCGATAATATAAATGCCCTACTAATATGTTCTTTTATGTTTCCTACATTCACATTAACATAACTTAAAATCCTCACAAACCTTACGCTTAACTACAAACGCTTTCGTGGGGAAAATTTGAGAGTTATCATTGTTTTGTCACTAGAGTATTTCTTGTTTGAAATCAACGTTTTAATGAGAAGTACTTTACTGATTCGGAACGATGTAGTTTTAATGTACTGGATAATATTGTATCACTGGCAATCAGCGAATATTCACTGGCTACCATTGAGAGAGTATCTAGTTATTAGGGTAGTTAGCAGCGGCGAATGTTGCCCGTTGTAACAGAACTGCCTTGCGGAATTTGTGTCATGGGGTGGAGCTGAGAAGCAGGGAACCAGGGTTTACCGTTTGTGAAGGTACGTTCGCACGAGGCCAGTAGCTGGAGACAGTAGCTGGATCCAGTTCACTGGAAAGGAAATGGGAACGTGTAGACACCCTGTTCAAGTAACTGGCGCCAGCACTGGAACCAGTATTCTTACGTTTCAGTAGCTGTCTCAACATGCCAACTACTGGCACGCGATAATGCACTGGAATGCACAGTTCCTGGAACTCCGAGCAACTGGCGTCTTATAAACAGCAATTTGAACAATACTTCATTGACAGCAGTAGTGAAGATTGCTAAGTGGAGTCCCGCCGCTTTTCATCACCGCCTAAGCTTAGAGCGGAGGTAGTTCAAGCCCCATGAGGGGCCCTTGACCAACCAGCGGGGTTTCATCTGACCTACAGTGTGATTAGGAAGAAGCATGGTTGGCCCCCTCCCAAATCCATGCACCATCACTATTTGTAGTTGTGGAGGTTTCCCTCCGCAGCTGTTTTAATGGGCCCTCTGAGTTTCCCCAGCAACCCGGTACCCCATTATGTTCCCCCTCCTACACATGCCTGCACAGGAAAAGAAGAGGGCGGCAGATTAGTGGTTCTACCTTAGTTGTTCAGTAAAAACGGGATTTTAAGTAAGTGACTCTACTTTAATTGTTCATTAAAAACGGGAATTTTGAACATTGTAGAATTTTTACAGTGTTAAAAACGGATTTTAAATGCCAAAGTTTGTTTTGAAGTTATCGTACATCATGAGGGTGTGGCCTGAGCAAAAGTTTTAATTGTAATATAAGTTATTTCATAATCGGTGATTATAAGTAACTGGTATTTAAAGAGTGATATTAAAGAGTGATTTAGCGAGTGATTTCAAGGAAGCGTTTTATTTAGAAATAGTTTTGAAAAGTTTACTAGCATGTTGTAATATCTGTTGAAGAAATAATTTGGTTAAATTACGCTTATTTTCCCGTGGGTGTGTGCTAATCTGACAAGCGAGAGAAAGTTGGTTAAGAAACTTGGTTTTAAAAGATTTTAATTCGCGAAGAAACGCCGAGGGCGCGTATTTAATGGTTTAAAACAGTGTTGAGTAATTTGTTCAATAATTCTTTGAAAAAAGTCCGTGATTTTGTTAAAGTAAGCTTGAAAATCGAGCTCGGAATTTTAACTTTTATTTCACGGGGTCGGAGGTCTCTGATTGGCCGAGAGGTCGCGTGTTAGGCGGGGCCTTCCTCCACCACTCGAGAGGTGGCAGCACTGTCGTATTTTTACGTGGAGCACATTTTAAAGTTCAGAATTTGTGTTGGGAAAATTAAAGCTTTTAATTAGGCTTGTAAAGTAGCTAAATTGACTTCTTTATATATATAGAGATTAGGGAAGAACGTTTTTCGTAGATTTGCGCCCCGTTTATGGGCTTAAATTACTTTTAATAATTCTGAAAATTCTTGGATTTTCCAGCCTATTGCAGTGAATTATTTGAATGTAATAAGTATTTAAAATGTTTACTGGAGGGTTTATTATTAGCAGAATCAACCTCAGAGCTTCAATTCCTATCTGGGATAGTTTCGCTTGTAGAGTGAGACAAGGGTTGTTTAGTTACATCAGAGAGCGTTGCGATCAGTGAGTGTCGGTAAAATATTCGCGTTTATTTCACTCATCAGAGTATGTATTTTTGTTTAAATTGCCAGGAGTTCTCCGGAACAATTTTGTAAGGCGAGGATAGATTTATTTTAATTCAGAAAATGAGCTAAGTGCTTCTAGGAGTAACCAGGCTTTTTCTTGTGGGTGTGTCAGAGTGTGGCTTTTTGCCATGTAGGGGCGGAAATGTAGCATGATGGCTGTGAAGTTCGACTCCGACAAGAACCGCGTTAGCGAGTTCATGTCTTGGAGTGCATCTCCAAGTCCTCCTGGCACGCTCTGAGGTGCGGAATGTTTGGTTGTGGAGCTGGCAGGCTTCTGTGCGCGTGTTTCCTGCGCGAATGGAGGTAGAGTGGCGACTATAGCTGGCTGTTGAAGGCCTAACGACGCCTGTGCGTACGAGAGGCTGCGTGGCAGGTTTTTTGTTCAGGGATTTTATGGTTATTAGCCATGTTTCAGCCGGCGCTGAGATTGACTTAGCTGTTTGGTGTTGTTTTGCCTTGAAGTTGTCAGCTTGGGCTTTGCGTTTTTGTAGCTGTTCTAGGAACTTGGGGCAGGGTTTTGAATCTGCCCTGTGGGCGGCTTGGCAGTTACAACAGATCGGGGTGTCATTGATTTTGGGACAAGGACCTCTGTGTGCCGTAGTGCAATGTGGGCAGATTTTTTTAAAGTGACAGTAGCTGTGTGCGTGGCCTAATGCCGCGCAGTTTTTGCATCGGGGAACATCTTGTGGCCTTTGCCTGTAGACACGCGGGTGCACTACAATCATATTCAGTCAGGGTATTGATTCTAGGGGCCGTATAGTTTTATCTTACGCGGCCGTTACGTAGAAGAAACGTTGTGGCTGCAAAATGTACTTGTTGAGGTTTGTGGGGTCTCTGGGACCAGCAATTTGTTTTTTAAATTGGTAAATTTTTTAATTTTATTACCACTGTCTTCAAGATCGCTCTTTATGTCATTTATTTCGTTGCTAGGCACTAGGTCAAACACCACTTTTTGAGGTTGTTCTGATGGACAGCTGAAAGTGTAGAAATACACGAAGTGGCGTGGCAATTCTCTGTCTGCTTCCTTGAAGAGGGTATAATCAGTGGTAATAATATGAATTTTGAGGCCGTCACGGGTGATGCGTAAGGTGAAGCCGGTTTTTGAGATGTTGCCTAGCTCTTTCACTAACTTTGAGTGGAGTTTGATGTCAGGTACTATTTTCCCTGCTTGTTTTCATTGACTCGCGGCTGTGTGCAGTTTTGTGGGCGACCTGAAGGGCCAGGTGGCGTTTGGGAATTCTTGTCTGGGCTTTACAGTAGTCAGGTGAACCGGTTTGAAACCGGAATGGTCGGTGACGCCTCTAATGGCGTCTGGCGGAGGCCTTTGGTATCACCATGGTTTTCTTTTTGCCTTCTCTGGCGTCGTTCTTCGTACGCAATTACTTTAATTTCCATTTCAGGATACTCGTGGGATTGTTGTAGGTAGTTGTATCCAATTTGTGTTAAAGCAGCCGCAGGTGGTGTTGAAGTGCAGTTCCCATGCACTTGGATTGCACCGGGTGGAATTAATTGGTCACCAGCAAACATCGCGCCCCCAGCAAGCTCCGTCACAGCCGGAAAAGGTANGGGGGGGGGGATGTAGACATGGAGACTCCTGAAGTGACGTGTTTATCCTGCAGTGTGCCTAATATTATTATTAGACGGTGCAGTGTACTGTGGCCGCTGACCCACTAGGGGCTAGGCTCGAGGTGACCAGTTTTCTGGCCGGCCACAGTACCCAGATGGTGTGCCGCAATTGACAAAGATAAGAGGCGTTGACGGAGAGGCAAGGCTCCTCCACGTCCGTTGCTGTCGACTCACAAGCTGCGAATGCCGACTGCTGCGAATTGTGAATTGCTAAGTGGAGTGGTAAAGATACTCTTGCTTGTGTAGAGTTGTATGAAACACAAGAATGTTCGTGCAACACAACAAGTGCTAAGTACAAGAAACGTGGGGAAAGGGAAAAGGCGCTGAAAGTCACTGCAAAAAAATCTGCCATTGCCAGGAACAGTGCAAGGCGTAAAAAATATAATAAAAGCACTTCCGTCTACGTATACTGACAAAAATCCGTAAGTCTACGAAATCGGGATCTGGTTTGGACGACGCATATAAACCACAACTGTTATGGTTTTCGAAGGCAGATTCATTCCTTCTTCAAGTTGTGACCATCAGGACAAGCACTTCAATTTGGTGAGTTATAATTTTGCGAATGAGGCAAAGGAAATATTTGGGATATAACTTTAAAAAATGGACAGCATGAACGGTAAATATAAACGTTTATTAGCCTACAAGCAGAAGCTGCAAATATGCAATGAGGAATGATTTAATAGAAAGTAGTTCCAATATAGAAGTAACTTAATTAAGCACTGGTTTAGTAGGCACTCGGAAGAGTTATCTCTTTACCGTTTGTAACTTAATTAACAAAATTTACTGCCATAGATGTACAAGTTGCTCTCAAGTATACATGATTTTGAAATATCCTATAGTCAGGTAATTATATCATTTTATGTTGCCATGGAACTGCACCCTCTGCAGAGAAATATTGTATATCTCTGTCGCGTAACCTTTTTTGTCATTCTTGTACCGTGTTCCTGAAACACGTCCACTAGGGTATTTATCAATCATGTTGCACGAGGAAGCAAATGCCATGCACCGAGTATAGTAGAGTCTTGTTCGTGGTATTCTCTGTCAACCATGTCATATGTTACATAAGTTGGACTACTCCTACGAAGCCAGTTATGTAATGCGCACGTTGCTTTCACTATTCTGTCAACTGTATCAACTCGAACATTAAGTGGTCTCTCAAAAATCCTAAATCTTGATACTAATATTTCGAACGCGTTTTCTGGAATGCGTCTAGCACGGGATAGTCTGTGGTTGAATATGCGCTGTTCTACACTCAATGTTCCACATCTTGTATATGGTTTCAAAATGTCAACCCTAAGCGGAAACGCATAATAAGCGACGAAAATTTCACCGTGTGGAATGCGTAACTTGTCTTCTTCAAAAGTGATAAAAAAAAATTACTATTTCGAAATGTGTTTGCATGATTCATCCGCCCGTTTGCTCCTACATCAATGTAACTAAAGGAATAGTTGCTATCAAAGATGACTAATAAAACTAAACTAAATGTTGACTTGTAGTTGTAAAAATCGGAACCACATTGTGGTAGATTACTTATTACTATATGTTTAGAGTCAATTGCCCCCAAACATTGAGAGAAATTCTATCTCTGTTGAAATCCTTTCTGAATTTTTTCCCACGATTGTTCATCTTGCGGTAATTATAAAGAGACAACACACACAGTATTACATTGCACAAGCCTATGCGCCTGATATACCGGATGAGTATAAAATAATACCCCGACTTTGAAAGTCTATAATATCAAAATAAACAACCTGCAACCTTGGTTGACCAAACAAATGAAACGTGGAACTGTGAAATTTGTTCACCATATCTTCATAAATGTTCAATGCGACCACCACGAGCGGCCCGAACGACATCTACGCGATAATCAAACTCGTTCCACACTCTTGTCAGCATGTCGGGTGTTACGGTCTGGATGGCGTTCGTAACGCCCGGTTTGAGGGGGTGAGGGGGTAGCGAGCTCGCATTCGACATGTCAGTGTGAAGGGGACGGTCTGATGTTTCCTTTGTGTGCCGAACGACTTAAAGAAAATATCTGAAGATATTAACCGAGAAGAGAGCGAATTTGATGTGTTCGGGAAACTAGTTGGCACCCAACTTAAACTCATGCCCCTAACTACGGCTTTGAATTGCCGAATGGAATTGCAAAGAAATTTAATTAAATATCGAATATTTGCTGAAAACGCAAAGCAGCAAACTACATATAGCATGCCATCTCCTCAACCCCCCCCCCCCNCTCGCTTTCCAGTAGCGAGTTTCGCGACATTCTTTCACAAGCTGTAGAAAGTATTTCAGTTGCCTCAGAATATACTGAAGAAACCTTGAATACATATACATACCTTTCATGAAGAACATGTGTTTGACATGATCTACACACTGTTACTTTATTTAAGCTTATGATTATATTTATATATATACGTGTATATACATATATTCTCCTTTTATTAAGGTGAGCAGTATTCACGAAAGGCAAGGTGTAAAATATGCAATGATTTAAGTGTAATAAATATTAACTAATACTTAACTGTTATAGCTTAGTTAAAACATATGTATTAAATTTACCCACTTGCCTTTCTGTGATCTTCTAATTCTAAATCATTTTCATTCCGCACTTTTGGGAGAAACTGTGATGTCGTACATTTTGGCACCCCGTACAAATACTGAAGTGATGACAAACTGTCTCCTGTCACTAAATAACATAACGTCATTTGTAGTTTCAGTCTGGCAGGGAGAGCTTGCCTCATCAAGGTATCTTCTTTTATAACTGCACCTTCAACTTGAAGTAAAAGCCATTCAAAATTGATTTCTGTCATCCTCAAGTTGTTGATATACATGTCAGGATCTTCGTTAGCAAGTTCACGTAACAGTGTTTCCGAAGCACCCAAAGTATTGAGTCTTAAAATCCACTCTTTCACCCAGGTTCTGCATCTATTCTTCTACTGGTTCTGTACTATTGTCTCCAATTCGGATATAAATACTTGTGCAACACATCGTATGCTGCAACGAAGTAATGCTTCCCACCAAATGGCGCCATATTGTTTAACTTTGGCAACTGGAAACGTGTAAACATTCGCTGGAACCAGTATCTGGAACTTGTTACTCTCCTTTCTTCAGGATCCAGCTACTGGCCTCGTGTAGTGTAAACGTAATTTTACGGCCGAGAGTGGAGATGTTCCCCTCCCCTTATTTGCTTATCTCATCACCGAGCAAACTAGCAGGTAACATGGCGCGCTGTCCACACCACTGCGTTCCAGGAACGTGACATGAGCCACGAATTCTTAGTCTTTTGTCCGGCCCTGACACATTTCCTCTTCACTGATCTACAAAACAGATTGCCCGGGACTAAATTTATTTCGTATGATATACATTTTTAATGTTTAAGAGCTTCTCTTACAAACTTTTTACGACTTAAAAAAAAAAAAAAAAAACTTTTAAAGTATCAAAAATGTTTGGTGCGAAATTTAGCATTTACCGCACTGCTTTGTATTTCCTCTTAAACTTAACTCAAACAGAAGCACAGTTTTATATATTATGTGAGTCAAGATACATTTGACTAACAGTGTTGCCTTCTCCCAGAAAAAACTCGTTTACGAGCAAGGATGGCTAATTCCCTTTTCTTTTCCTTAATTTTCTTAAAAAAATTATGAGTATTATTCCTACGCTTTTTTTTGACGACGACTAACAGATTTTGTAACATGTGCACTTGGTTATGAAACTTAACTAGTTGAACAAAACCTTGACAGATAACTTAGAAATGTAACTCTACATCAACGAATATATAACCTAAACAAATACAAGTGGTCGACTTAATAATTCATTAGAGCGTGTTTGTAAAACAGAATAACATTGCAGTGTAAAAAAACATCAATATATTAGTATGTAATGATGTTATACTCTGGAGAGCCAAAAAAACTGGCACGGGCGTGCGTATGCATATAACAGAGGTATGGAACCTATCAGAGAAACGCGATGGGGTCGGCAGCGTCTATATAAGACAACAAGCGTCTGGCAGAGTTGCTAGATCGGTTACTGCTGCTACAATGGCAGGTTATCAAGATTTAAGTGAGTTTGAACGTGGTGTTATAGTAGACGCACTAGAGATGGGACATAGCATCTCCGAGGTAGCATTAACATTTGGATGTTCGCGTACGACCATTTCACGAGTGTACCGTGAATATTGGGAATCCGATAAAACATCACATCTTCGACATCGCTCCTGCCGGAAAAAGATCGCGAAAGAACGGGACGAACGACGACTAATGAGAATCATTAAATGTGACAGACGTGCAACCCTTTCTAAAATTGGCACATATTGGATTTGTGGACTGCCCTGCAGGATTCATGGTGTGAATTGCCTCCTGCATACCTTCAGACATTAGTCGAGTCCATGCCACGTCATCTTGTGGCACTTTTGCGTGCTAGAGGAGTGAAAGGGGGGGGGGGCTGTATTATATTAGGCAGGTGTACCCGTTTTTTTGGCTCTGCAGTGTATTTCCTCCCATATTTATATCTCGAACGAGAACATTTTTTTAAAATATCGTCACACGAAGGGCGGCATTCTTCACTCAAGAAATATAAAATTTCCCTTTTACAATGAATGTTGACCAGCAAATTTTAGTTCTTAACTTTGTTTACTCAACAAAACGCTTCCTTATAATACGCAGTAGGTCTTTATTATTTTTAATACAAATATATATTTATTCTAACCTGGCAATATTGTCTTGTATCAAAAGCAATTTAAACAATTTTCTCGAAATACTTCGAATTTTTACGCCTGCGGCTATATAACAGTGACGGAATACACGGAGAATCCTGCGATGGTGGATATTGGGTCCCAAATCGGTACTAAGAATGTTAGAGTTCAAACCTTTACCTATCTGTTTTTATGTCACCTGAAATACTTAGAAACACTCAGTGTTTTAATTTATCTTAGCTCAGGTTTATAAAAAAATACACAATATTGATATTGTGATAAACTAGAAATTAACTTCCTACTAATGAAACGTTAATTATATACAAGCAAATGTATTTCATCAAGTATATATCTTTGCTATTACTTCGCTGGACATTTAGTATGGCCAAAAATGTGATCTAAGTCATATCGTAGTAACTTACTTGAGACGTTAACGCAGTCGCACCACGGGAACCACTCGTATAATAAACTAAACCTACTGTTCAAACTAAAAATGTCCTTGCCTTACCAAGACTCGAATCCAGAAAGAACCCTTAAGCTACGTTACGGTGATAGACGATAATGACTGACTAGCAGTAAACGTATTTTATGAATACGTACGTTTATATTGTGATTTGCTATATTTTGTGTACTAGTGTCTTATAATCTATGGTTAAAATGAAATAATTTGTAATCACATATTTCTTATTGGGCGTTTATTCAGCGGCTAGTACGTCAACATATAATTAAGCAATTTCTTTTCTCGTATGTACCAACATCGTGTTCGCTCTCGTGGGAGAAATTAAATGAGATATTCCTTGGATATATCCGAAGTGCTGGTCTGCAAGAAATACAACGGCAGTGGAGATCTTAGGAGTTCGTTATCATCTCAACTGATCAGCAGACTACCTTCCCGTTAAAATTCCGTTGACATGTTATCCCCAACATACACGACGCGCGGAAATTTCCAGTTTTGTTAACCCAATATACAGCAATTGAATGCTGTGACCATATACTTTTAATAACATCTTGTTCATAAAAATATGGGCTATGCTTCGGTTGTTTTCATATCTAGATATCATTGATAAGTTAACCGGAAATCAGGCAAAAATTTGTTTATGTGTAACAATTTTCCTTGCTGGTTTACGCTACGATATTCAACGTAATAAATGACAGATGCACGGAATCATGATTTTCCTTTTCATATAAAAAATTCGAATGCTGTAGTTAGCATAGTTAAAAAAACACAATACCAAACTGTATATGTTTTTTTTTCAGTGCTTTGGGAGGGGGAAGACGCAAATCTTCACGACCATACCTTAAGCCGATGTTACAAGGTGCCGGTTTTTGTATTGATACGTGTACAAGATTTTATATGATCTGAGGCACGAGCCGGTATACAAGCTGCTATAAGAGCTGGTATGGAATAATACGACAGTAACCGTACTAGCGTATTAGCGCGCGCACAATCGGTGCATGCAGTTACAAGCATATTATTCACAATAAACATGGACTCCGCAGGAAATATTAATTACATACACTGAAAAGCAAAAAAAAAACTGGTACACCTGCCTAATANCGACGTGGCATGGACTTGACTAATGTCTGAAGGTATGCAGGAGGCAATTCACACCATGAATCCTGCAGGGCAGTCAACAAATCCAATCGGCGCCAATTTGAGAAAGGGTTTAATGATTCTCGTCAGTCGTCGTTTGTCCCGTTCTTTCACGATATTTTCCGGCCGCAGCGATGTCGAAGATGTGATGTTTTACCGGATTCCCGATATTCACAGTACACTCGTGAAATGGTCGTACGCGAACATCCAAATGTTAATGCTACCTCGGAGAAGCTATGTACCATATCTCGTGCACCTACTATAACACCACGTTTAAACTCAGTTAAATCTTGATAACCTGCCATTGTAGCAGCAGTAACCGATCTAGCTGCCGACCGCATCGCGTTACTCTGATTGGTTCCTTACCTCTGTAATTTGCATATGGACGCCTATACCAGTTTTTTGGCTCTTCAGTGTAATATAAACGGCCATTAATGGGGGATTTTTCAAAATTCAGCCCCTAATGGGGTGAAATGGAGGGTCAAAGTTTGTATGGAAAAAATAATATTATGGGCCTATGATCCTAATAACCAGAAAATTGGTGAAAGTATTGTAAAAAATAAACACATATTTTACAGTTTCTTAGAAATAAACCCATAGTAAAACCATTATATTAACTAGAAACTTCGTAAATTTTTTCTAAGAAATATATTGTGACATTAAGAAATCTATAACCTTTAATATAAGAATCTACTCATATATAACACAAAATTATTATAGTGATATCGTAATTTACCAATATAGAAGATATTGTCGATATATGGCGCTATGTCCATTTTAATTACGCTATCGTTTAATGTATGTGTACTTCACCGAGATCTAACTAACAGTTTACCTATACACCATCGACTTACACACACACACACACATATATAGAATTAGTATCGTTGTTTGGTTTGATTTTGCTGTTTAATGATCTGATTCGTTTTTGTTTGTACATATATATGTGTAGGCTTGAGGCCTACTTGCCCTTATCTCCTTGATTGCTGTCGGAAGTGATGACTGTGATGTGAATTTGGTGGTCGTAACTTCGGAGGGTGGGAAACGTCGGGCAACTATGCTGATAAGAGATCTTAAGGTTTACTTGACTCTGCAAAGGGGCCTTATTTCTGATTGGCGTCTGCATGCTGCCACACGTTGCTCTCACCATTTTCGTTTCTTAAGTCGACGGCTAGAGTGCACGACCATCGTCAGCTAGGGTCACGGTGGTATTCAGCCAGCTTCGTTTCCCCTGTCACCTGACACAGGGGGGACGCCAACATCGTTTGCGTTACCGATGGTGGCCGCTAGGAGCACTCGTGTCGTCACACATGCCCGAATTTCGACATGCGGCATGCAGAACACTCACCCATTCATGCAGTACTCGGTGCAAGTCGCTCAAAAATGCCAGGCCCACGAGGTTTCGATCCAACCGACAATGAGGGCTGCAACTCGACGGTACCGATAGCACAGGGGGATTGCAGCGATGTGGTTCTACTGTGTGAGCTAAAGGTCACAATAAACAGTATCAGCAGAACACGTGGGTTGGGGGGAACCTCGTGCGTTTTATTAAACCGTCCCATATATTTAAAAATTAAGTAATTTAATGATAAATTATAAAGGCTCAAAATAGACGCAAGTATGCTACGAGCATGATGTTGTATCGTACCTCCACTATAAAAAAATACCTGATAGTTCCACAGTCCGTAATAGCAATATCAGTGTTGCTATTGCGACGAGAACTTCAGTAAAAAGCTGTAATGCCCGTCAACGGAAAAAAAAGAGCTTATGTTCACAAGAACCAACCTCAAAAAAATTCGACAATACGACCAGAGCAGTACAATATTTACCAGCAGTGATAATTTGAAGAGGCTTTACACGACTTGTAAAGGCTGTGTTCCTTTCCTTGCCACTAAATTTCTGCATTTAAACCAGTGGTCATGCAAGAGAAGAACGACACTGCTACATATTGATGATTAGATATAAAAAAAAATGCATATGAAAATAGTTATAAACACCTACCAACCGATGCATATTGCGCGAGCAACAAACGCTGTACATTATGTCAGACCAAAAAAATTTCCTTCGCGAAGCACTGATGCCAGCAGACACAAAAAAAAGAGCTATAAACACCTACCAACCAACACACATTGCACAATATATGAGCACTGTACATCGCATCAGTAGTTTCTAGACGAGAGACTGTGTCTGAAAACTGACATGTTAACCTTGGTTAGTACATCACAATACCTAACGATTTCCTTACGAACCGATCGGAATGAAACAGTGAAATTTAGATTACAACCAACACTCACAACCCGCATCACTAGCGGTGGAACGCACCCGCCCTGTCCGACATTGTGTGATCAACGAACATTTCGACAATCTTAAAGGTAGGCAGGTAGTCAACCGACGGCGTAGGCACCGTGCAGGTCTCCTTGAGCCGAAGGAATGCTACATACACTAGTCGAGAATCGAGTCAGGCTCCAGGGTGGCAGACCAGCAGAGTCAGGTATACACTTCCCTTTACGAGAGGAATTCGATTATACAAGGCAAGGTAAAAAAGTTTTATGGTTTTAAATACTACACTGAAGAGCCAACAAACTGGTACNGAGCACGCAGAAATTAGCGGCCAAAGGTCAATGTCAAGGCCGTAAGACATCATGGTTCCTGCTATTGCGAGAGGGGGTAAATGGGTTTTGTCAGAGTGTTCACATGCTTTCTTCATCATTTAAAATATGTACATGTTTATACACCGAAGAGCCAAAACAACTGGTATAGGCGTGCTTATGCAAATGACAGAGGTATGGAACCAATCAGAGTAACACGATGCGGTCAGCAGCTAGATGGGTTACTGCTACTACAATGGCAGGTTATCAAGATTTAAGTGAGTTTGAACGTGGTGTTATAGTCGGCGCACGAGAGATGGGACATAGCATCTCCGAGTAGCGATAACATTTGGATGTTCGCGTACGACCATTTCACGAGTGTACTGTGAATATCGAGAATCCGGTAAAACATCACATCTTCGACATCGCTGTGGCCGGAAAAAGATCGTGAAAGAACGGGACAAACGACGACTGACGAGAATCATTAAACGTGACAGACGTGCAACCCTTTCTCAAATTGGCGTAGATTGGATTTGTGGACTGCCCTGCAGGACTCNATTAGTCAAGTCCATGCCACGTCGTCTTGCGGCACTTCTGCGTGCTCGCGGGGGCCCTACATGATATTAGTCAGGTGTAACAGTTTTTTTGGCTCTTCGGTGTAGCAATAAAGGTCATGGAGGCGTATACTAAACTTAATACAATCAGTAAAATATGTTCGTACCTGGTTTATACACCAAGTAACTAAACCAATTAAGCGCGAACAACTGAAAATGAGCTACTGATTAGCGAAATTTCAAGAACACTCCTTAGTCATTGAAGTCAAGGAATAAAACGTATAGGACGTAATTATCATAGAAAAGGGGCAATTTTAGCAAAGAATAAAACCTGTGCAAACTGCATCGTAAACGGCAACTTGCAATAAGAAAGGCATGTGTATTTTAAAGGGAACAAAACTATATGCATAAGAAGCCGTTACAAGTCTAACGCGACACGCCTGCAATCGCAGATCGACTTAGAAAAATTACATCGAAAAACAGTTAAAATGCAGAAAAATCCTCTAATAAATAGTCCCGAATGACGGACTGTTTCTCTTCATCGGATAATTTCTTTATTAAATTACATTCACGGAAAAAGAAGACGAATGAAATCCTTGCCTAAAATCGCAAACATACTGTCTAACTGCGGGTCACGAGACATGCATTTTTTTTTACATTTATCGCTGTAATAAAAATTGTTATAAAGGAAATATACCTAACGGCTTCTGCTCTCTGTGTCCACTATTCATAGTTTTAGTCACCTGGAAATTAAATGCAGTACTTAATGCAGTTAACACGGCATATTAAACTTCAATGCATTTCAAGATGTCATAATAATTCATTAAATCCATTAACGACTGATGCTCATTACAACTCGATATTAATTTTAACAGACATGATTACAATAGTGCAATCAAAACTGTTTCCTAAACTTGTAAACGTGTCTTCTATCTACAAAAAAAATTACCCGTACCCCTTCTCAATTACAATCGTATTCTTCCCGCATGTCCTCTAAAAGTGTTTTGAATGAAATATGGGTCCAATGCCCTCGCATTCATAACTCGTGTAACAATGGCGTGTGTGATGTGTAAAGTTTGGTCTCCCGAGTCCTCTAATGAACCATGGAGAAGTACGCGACACACACGCTGTGTTAAGTATGTGGAAAAGAGCACAACCTGGCGGTCACACTCGTGAACTACGCATGTAAACCTACACATTGAAACCGAGGACGTTATAAAAATTGAGGAAACTTCACAGAAACACATTTAGGGTGGAGAAGAACGAGAATCTGCGGACTTTCAATCCGAGGACGTGTGTGAGGTCCTCGGACTGCTTGAGATCCTTAGATACCCGTTGAAATATTACGCGCAGGTTCATGATTTGTATCTTTAGGCCACTTAGACACACACAGACACACATACAAACAGACACAGACAGGAAAGTGATCTCATAAGCCTTTATTTCCTTCATTTCCTTCGGAAAGTAGGCTAAAAAATTGTGAGAAAAAGAATGGTGGACATCTCTATTATTTCTATGAAGACTTTTTAGCCTTTTTAGTAAGGCTAAAAAATTGTGGGCAACAGTATAGTGGACATCTCTATTATTTCTATGAAGACTTTTTAACCTTCTTTCCGAAGGAATGAAAGGCTTATGAATTAATTTTCCTATCTGTGTGTCTGTGTGTGTGCATGGGTGTGTTTATGTGTCTGTACGTGAGTGAATTTATTTGTAACCCAAACCTTTCAACTTTGGAAAGCAGTAACCGAATTTCACAAAACTTGGTACATATATAAGATTTAGTAAGGACACCTGACGTTTAGAGTTTTCGACCATTTCGGGCACTTACTTTCAAAATGGCGACCATGAAAAAATTTGGGCTGATATAACATATTTTGGGAACCATTCAACCGATTTAAACCAAATTTTGTATACTAGCAGAGTATCAAAAAAACATTAAATTTTGATATGGATAATGTATTTGGTAAGCCATTTTGGAAAATAGCGCCAAATGTATAAATAACAATTTTACATAATTTCTCGAAAATTATTAAACTAATTCTCACCCAATTTGGCAAGTAAGAAATAATATGATAGGCAAAGTAACCGTACGTGACTGAACTTGATTAGGTTCTTATTTTCAAAATGGGGGCAACACATTTTTTTTACATGCATTTGTAATAGCTGCCAAACCATTTATCCAATTTCGACCAAATTTTGTATACTGAAAGTATGTATTACAAACATCGTATATTCGAACACATAACCACTTTTGTCGTCCATTTTGGCAGATTGGACCATACGAATAAATCGAGTTTTAATGTCATATCTCGGTAAAAAAATCAACCGATTCCTACCAAATTCGGCAAACAAGTAGTACTGACGCAGATGATGTTAATTGAAGTGTTTTAAGCATGTTAGACACTTATTTTCAAACTGTAGGACAAATAGCTATTATGGCTTAGAATGTTATATCGTCGAAACTAAGTAATCAATTCCAAAATAAATTTGTATTCTTACAGTAGATATTAGAACTATCAACTGTATCAACACGGAGAATCTTTTGTCCGCCATTTTGTAATAATGGCACGAATAAATACAATTTTTGTCATATCGCAGCAAACAGTTAACCAATTATTATCGAATTTAGAATACAAGTAATACTGTGGAAAATGTAGCGGAATTGCATGTTTTAAAAACGTCAGACAGTAATTTTCAAATTGGCGGGCATTTGGCTATTTTACCTTTAAATTCTATATCTTCGAAACCATGTTATAATTTCCAACTTATCTTTATATTCTGGCAGTATATATTACTTCTATCAATTATATCTACACGGGGCACATTTTGTCCACCATTTTGCAAGATAGCACCTCATGAAAAAATAAGTTTTTATGTCATATCTAAGGAAACAATTGACTAATTCCCTTAAAATTTGGATAACAAGTAGTACTGAGGCAGATGGTGTAAACTGGTGTTTTTAATAGGCCGGGCACTTATTTTCAAAATGTGGCTATATAAATATTTTATATCAGTATTTTTATCAACGAAACAAATTCCAACTTAAGTATGTATGCCTATTACAACCATTAAATATGTATATGCAGAGTCTCATGTCTATGCAATTTTGTATGATAGCCCTACAAATAAAAATAAATATTTTTATCTCGTCTCATGGGAAACAATTAACCCATTCTTACAAAATTTATGGAAGGTGTTATACTGTGGTAGGCCACCATATTATATGCATTTTTTAAGTATGACACACTTATTTTCAGAATGGTGGCTATACAATATTTTTCGTTTTGTGTTCTATATATACGAAGTTATGTAACACATTTTAACTTAACTTTTTATATTGGCAGTATAGAATCATCGAATGTACTACTACATCGAATATGCTACTACATTAATTTTTTGTCCTACATTTAAGAATGTCGCCATATGAAAATTATGTAGATCTTATGCCATATCTCGAGGACCAATCAACCGATTCCCACCAAATGGTACCGTGGAACATTTAATCTAATTTGTACCTAATTGTGTACACCATAAAAGCTATCGAACGCCACGTAAGCTTTCATGATTGAAATGGGTTAGCAACGATTTTTCATGTGGCAGTTTCATGAATAACTTAGGGATATTTCCACAAATATTACACAATGTATCCAAATTTATTCAGAATTAGTATTTACACATTATACATTAGAAGCATTGTATAAAGAGCCTATTTTTTCGGAAATTTTATGTACGATAGCATCAATTAAGTAAATAAAGCTTTTTGTGCCATAATTCAAGAACCAAACAACAGATTTCCACCGAATTCTTCACACAAGTAGCGCTACATTAGGCTATGTATTTTACATGTTTTAAGTGGCTCAGTAACTTATTTTTAAAATGACGGCCCTGTAAATATTTTAGGTTAGTAAACCCTATCATACGAAACATTTGACTGATTAAATCCGAAGTTGATGTTGCGAATCCGACCTCCGTAATCAAGTTGATTGCATACTTGCTTATGGTAAGAGGTTTTCTGGGTTCGACTCCTGTGTAAGGCACATGTGTAATTGTAGTTGCCTCACTACTTCTGCATATACTCCTGGTTTCATTTGTAATGATGTTGCTTCCAACGAAATGACAAGTACTACCTACCAACTCAGATTTAAGAACTTATTATAAAATCAACTGCACCCATGTTGAGGAAAGTAAACTCATTAGTTATATCTGTAACTCCTTGTTTCATAGGTTGAAGGTTTAGACATCGTTAAACATTATCCAGAGTATCGTAGTTTAATTCCACGCAGTTCATGATATTTTGCATAAATTCAATTTCTGAACACAATTTTGAAGGAATTGTGCTAGACACTAAGCCTACCTCATCTTCCACAAGGAATTACATCCTGAAATATTTCAGGTGAGTTTTCGAACAGGCTGCAAAAACAGTGCTACAGGCTGTTTCCAAATTCTAACGACGTGTCAGTTACTTTCGCGACTTCACGCCCATTGGCAGATGAACTCACGGTGAGAGAAATATTTTATTTCAGATAGTATATACATTATTTTGAAAGTATTTGAAGCGTACAGGAGAAAAAGGATGATTGTAAATTTTTAGATAAATTGAAATTATGGTGTCATCTGATAGAAAATGGTCAGTACTGTTGGCATGCTAAAGCATAACGGTTAAAGGATATCCGAAATAACAGGCCTCGGAATTAACACTTCCAGGGGAGGAGTTTATAGTTTCGATTGCATTTTACTAAAAACTAGTCAATATGGACATTCATCTTTTTGTCCCCGTACCCTTAATTTGTTTACAACAAAAAACTTTTTTTTATTCAACTAAACTACTTTTGCACCAAACATTCGCATTCGTTCCCATGAGCCAAATAAATAATCTAAAAACCATTTTTTGAGCAGAACATTTGTTTGGTTGTTCCGATATTAACTACGAGTAATATGATAATGTTGTTTCTGGGACAACATGGCTCAGGGTGTGGATCAGTAAAGCTATCCGCCATCTAGGAGTTTCTTATTTTCCCCTCAAAATTTTCCGTTTTCCCGCAAAAACATTAACAATTCTTAGAATTTCCCTAAAAGTTTTCATAATTTCCCCCCAAACCTGCAAAAATTCCCACAAAAATAGTTTTTTGCACAATGCAGTTTACATTTGCACAATGTGAATAGATGCGTCTGGAATTGTGCGGAACACCAGCAGCATTGTGCAATATTTAGAAGAAAATTGTAATAAAATATCACCCATTATGGATCCCCATCGGTCATTTTGGATTCCCAGGGCTTGGGGAGTCGGAGCCTCGTAGTCATCGGCTATCTTAGATTGTGTCAAAGCTACCTTCTTGGATGACATCACTGCCACAATCTTTGATTTTATATATTCTCATTCATTCCACATAAAAATTTGCCATTTTGTTTCTAGACATTTCCAGGTATTATTTCCACCTCAAACTCTGTAATTCCACATCGTTATCCGCAATCTTGTTTCTAGAATTCTCTAGTTATTTTTTTGGCTCATTTTATGTACCATCATTCCTTCTCGCCTCTCTTTCGCCTGTTCTCATTCCACCTGCCATCTTGGATCTTGTCTGCTGTAGGCTGCCATCTTTGTACTTCCATTGTCTGATAGGTGGTGATAGTGACGGCCACCATCTTCGCTGTCGGTTGCTCTGGTCTACCAGGTACGACATATTGGTTCTTATATCGTTTGCTAGGCAGTGTTAGTGTCCACCGCTATCATTTTGCACACCAGAGACGCCATCTTGGTTCACCCATCGTGTGCTAGGTGGCGCTAGGGTAGTTTGATGTCGTCATCGGCTGATAGGAGCGCTGGTGTCGGCTGGATGCTAAGGACGACGTTCCATGTGCTGTATGCGGACACTCGCCTCTATCGATGTGATATGAGTTAATACAGTTTAAAAAACTGCGGAGGTGAGGAGCGGTGAACTGTCGGACCTTGGATCAGTAGGCAGACGCTCTAGTCGATCTGTGCCAGAACAGGTTTAAATTATGTATATTTACAAATACCCACAGATATTTTTCGTTGCATATTATAGACATGGGTATGTCTATCCGAAAAGAAATAATACATATAAGATATTTTTATTTATGGCAAATTCATACAGCCTCTATAGCATGGTGTCAGAACCGTCCACTATCTTTGTTCATAATATAATGTCACAACCATCGATTATGCACAAGCATAATTTTATAAATAAAAGATATGTTATACATTTTTATTTTACTTTTAAACTTACAGAAAAAAGTGCATCAAGCGACCTGTCAGCAGTTTCTTATTTTCGAAAATAATTAGGTCATGATGTAACAACCATCAAATATGCAAAGCAAAATTTTATAAGTAAAAGTTATGTATTTAATGTTATATATATTATTTCAGTTTTAAAACTTACAGAAATTTAATGTAGGGTGATTTTTTGTGGACTCGTATTTCCAAGATGGATTTGTAGTATATGAAGCCAAAGCCATCTATTGTACAAACCATAATTTTACCAATAAAAGTCATGTTTTTAATTTAATAAATTTTATTTAACTTTTAAATTATAATATTGAGCAGCATGTCTACAAATTCGTATTATTAAAGAAAATTCGAATATAATCTCAGAACACACGATTAAAAGGCAATGACCAGCACCATGTTGGATTTTATAAGCATATAATTGTGTTAGTAAATATACCAAGTGTTATATATTTTCGGGCTCGTGTTTTCGAGTCGAATGCTAATGTGACGCCACAAACTTTGATTATTCGCATGTGTTTGATGCGATATTGACTTTAGTAGGCATATGCATCATCTTAGTTTTTTTTTAAAGTAATTATGTAACGAACCTGAGCCACGAATGCAGGACAGTGGTTGCCTTACCTCAGAAGGTGATTTAAGTGCATTCTGCCTATATCGGACAGTCACGAACTTACAGCCACAGTTGGATACAATTCAACGACTCATGGAGCTAGGCAAATGGAAATTGGAACGTGTCAGACTAGTACAAGTCTTAACGTAATTAAAAAAGGAATTACACCTTAAGCATTTTTAATGAGCATAAATGGCCACCATTTTCCAACCTTAAAAGTTAAAGCCACAAAATTAATATCATAGGTTTCACCTATGACCTCGATCAAAGCCATGTTGTCTATTTGCTCGGATACGATGACAGGTACCAATATATTTGTAAATAACAGTTTTATATATTAAAATTCTATGTTTTACATTCTGCAGACTTAAATATAATGTGTTGCATTTCTACATGTGTATTTTAAAGGCGAAGTCAACTGTGATATTAGAAACAGCTATTGTGTCTCTATCCTCCGACGCCATATTGGATTTAATAGGAATGCCTATGACTAAAGGATATTAAAGTATATTGCAAGCAGCCTATGTATGGACTCGTGTGTCACCAAAAACTATTTCAACGTAATTGTAAAAATTTAATTTAAGTAGCATACCTTACAACCTTAGGTATTTTTACAAACATAGCAAATAACGTGTCTGTGGGCACTAAACATTGCATTATAAAAGTTAAAAAGAAAAATAGTAATGCCAAACATTTTTGTTAAATGTGAATGCAAAATGGTTTGGATTCGGGCAGCTGACATCTCGGCCAACCTTACATTCACACGCATGCACACACACACACACCGATATAAGAACTAATATTTTATAAATATATGTCTATATCGATCTATGCATAGTTAACGGTAGTCTGGTTAGTTTATTATTTAGAATGAAGAGTCAAATTTCCAGATGTAGCCATAAATACGGGTCGAAAATCAAATTAAAAAACATTTTACGAGCATTTTTGACTTAGGGTGCATGGTCTCCCAGATATTAGCACAAGAAGAAAGTAAACATTATGTACACCGACATAAAAGTTAAACTGTAATGAAAAACAAGCTACTATTATAAAATATGCAGAACGAAATATTAATGAGTGTGGGAATCGAGGGTACGAGTGGCAACATTTTCAAGAATTTCGTCACAGGAAGCATAGTTTACGAGTTATCAAAATAAGAATATTAATCACAAGCACCACGACATAAGGGTCTTAACCGTATTCATTATTCGCATCATTAAAACTACGAAGTTTTTACTCTTTATAAGAGAAATTCAGCTATACAGAGTCCAAGAATGATTAATTTGACTTTTGATAATAAATGTAAGTTTTTAAAGTTTTTCTAAATATTCTTATGCATAGAGCTAATCACATGAACGCCCATATTTAATATATTTATCACTTCATACACGTATCGATTAAATTCTTTTTTGCTTCATATTACATATCCAGACCTGATATATTACCTGCAGCAAACAACTGGTAATTTCTATAAGAATAATTCGAAGATGGCATAAGAAATTGTAAATACTCATTCTGACGCCCGTGACTTCACTCATCTAATTTCCATATTCAATTTTATATACACTGGAGAGTAAAAAAACTGGTATAGAAGTGCGTACGCAAATAACAGAGGTATGGAACCAATCAGAGTAACGTGATGCGGTCGGCAGCGCCTGTATAAGACAACAAGCGTCTGGCAAAGTTACTAGATCGGTTACTGCTGCTACTATGACAGGTTATCAAGATTTAAGTGAGTTTGAACGTGGTGTTATAGTCAGTGCATGAGAGATGGAAATAGCATCTCCGAGGTAGCGATAAAAGTTGGATTTTCGCGTACAACCATTTCACGAGTGTAACGTGAATATTGGGAATCCGGTAAAACATCAAATCTTCGACATCGCTGTGGCCGGAAAAATATCGGGAAAGAACGGGACAAACGACGACTGACGAGAATCACTAAACGTTACAGACGTGCAACCCTTTCTCCAATTGGCGCAGATTTCAATGCTGGGGCATCAACAAGTGCCAGCGTGCGAACTATTCAACGGACCATAATTGATATTGGCTTTCAAAGCCGAAGGCCTACTCGTGTACCGTTCTTAACCTCACGACACAAAGCTTTACGCCTCGCCTGGGCCCGCCAACATCGCCATTGGACTGTTTATGACTGGACACATGTTGTCTGGTCTGATGAGTCTCGTTTCCAATTGTATCGGTTGGATAGACGTGTACGGGTATGGAGACATCCTCATGAATACATGGATACTACGTGTCAACAGGGGACTTTTCAAACTGGTGGAGGCTCCGTCTTGGTATGGGGTATGTGCAGTTGGCGTCAAATGGGACCCCTGATGCGTCTAGATACGACTCTAAAAGGTGACAGATACACAACTATCCTGTCCGATCACCTGCACCCATTCATGTCCATTGTGCATTCCGACGTACGTGGACAATTCCAGCAGGACAATACGACACCCAATATGTCGAGACTTGCTACCGAGCGGCTCGAGGAACACTCTTCTGACTTTAGACACTTCCACTGGCCACCTGAATCACCAGACATGAACATTATTGAGCATATCTGGGATGCCTTGCAACGTGCTGTTCAGAAGAGATCTCCACAACCTCGCACTCCTATGGATTTGTGGACTGCCCTGCAGGATTCATGGTGTGAATTGCCTCCTGCATACCTTCAGACATTAGTCGAGTCCATGCCACGTCGTTTTGCGGCACTTCTGCGTGCTCGCGGAGGCCCTACACGATATCAGGCAAGTGTACCAATTTTTTTGGCCCTTCAGTGTACGTTAGACACCATATTGAATTTTATAGTCTTTAACATCCATTAATATTGTGGTCATATGCTGCTACAATAAATTGTGTCTCAAAGATAACCAAATCTATTACCGTTCATGTACCATATAAATTATTTTTAGGATTCTTTTCTTTGCTTGTTTAAACAAAGCCGAAAATTTTTTATTTGACTATTAGTATGTAAATAATAATTTCACGCACTAAATACATACTTGTTATTTCATTACACTACTAAACTCACACATTGAAAACACGTACATGACATTAATGATTTAATTTGAAACAAATGTAAACGCATCACGTAAAAAACACGAAAACTTTATTAGAGTTATACTACACAGAGTCAGCTTATCATACACTGTAAAAAATATTGTGTAACTTTACACTAATTGTATGTGGCAGCATTGTCTCCACTGATGTTGAAATTCTACACCTACATATGCCAATTTTTTTTTTACTCTACATCCAATATATTTATACTTAAAATTAGTAAAATTACATATACATTGAACAACTAATTTTACATAGAATTGTGTTAAATTACTATTTCTATGTAGTAGAAAATAAACTGCTACATTCCTGTATTTTCTCTCCACTGCAAGTAAATTTACACAGACATTGTAATTGTAATTTTACCACTGCGTATGTGTATTTTTTTTGCTTGCCAAAAAGTAAGTTAGCGGATTCACTGTAATTATAATTACACCATTTCTGTAAATTTTCCCTGTTTACTTTATCAATTTTACTGTCAGAATATGTTTTTTTACAAATGCATCGTATTAATTCACATACTTTGTATGTGTATTTTTACGAATTTGACGTTATTTTACTCGGTTTTGAAACTTGGTAGTTTAACACAGTTATAAAAAAGTTATCTCCAAATGTGGGTAACAATTAACTTCAGTTCTTTTCCTAACCTACCCTATTGCTAAGTATTAAGTGTACGTTCGAGGCAGGGAGAGGGGCTAATTGCGTCTCAGGGCTGAGCCCTTTATGCCTAAAAGGAAGGGAATTCGTGCAAAGGAGGCATGCATCGCGGCATAGAGGGATTCGGTAGCCACGACCACCGATTTGGGTCATGACTGCCTCATTATTCCTATAGCTGTGGCTATAGTTAAGAATGAGGAGGGGGGATGTATACTGGCATAGGCACCGTAAAAACCCCTCCCGACAAGAAATAAGTTCAAAACATGTTCATGTATTACTGAATGCTACGGGAAAAAGATGATGCGGAATCCATGCTCTTTAATATGAAGTGGAAAATATAGAAGAGAGGAGGCGGGGCTTGTGGGTGCAGGAGCCCTTGAGGTTGAACTGCTGTCAATATTTCTGCGCAGGCGAACCAGCACAATAATATTGACAACAGAAAATTGAATGCAGGGACCCCCTGCTTCTCGTCGGGTGCGTCGGAAAACTGGGCAGCTCAGTCATGGCACCTACTCCATCTTTGCTCTTCCGTACTGACATCAGGTTCTCCACGGCGGGTGAAGGCAGGGAGCGTTGCACCGGGGAGCCACACCCTGCCCACCCACCAAAATAGTCCATCGGTCTTCGATGAGCTCTAAGAAGAACTCGGCGGGACATCCGCGACCTACCAGTGGTGGTGGCGAATCCGCTGGTCCAGGAGTAAAGGCTTACGTTAAGGATGCTTCCAATGTCCGATGCATTCCATTCCTAACGCATCTGTAGTCGGCAGCCCGCAGAATCTAGTAGTGAGGTTCGCTACACATCGCCTATGTGACACCTCGACATCCCCTACCCCGCCTTGATCGTTGGGTTGCTTCCTGCATGGCACGCTTAGCCATCTCGTACCCAGGTTACCGACGTCCACGACAACGGCGCTTTCGCACCAGCCAGTTGGTCCACGGGCTGGTATTGAAATATTCCCAGCCACCCCAGAGCCTGTGGAGCCCCTATCTGCCAACTGGGGATGCGACGAGTTGCAGAATAATCCCGCCACACTCGCAGAAGCCCTTCGCCGTCGTTGGTTCGAAGGGGCGAGCAGATCCCGGCGAGAGAACAACCACGAGCACGATGTTCATCCCACAACAGCTCAGCTCGTAATTTACATAATTTTTTTTCTAACCTACTCTAAAACTAAGTGTGTTGTGTGAGCCCGCGGTAGGGATGGGGGTTTATTGCGTCTGAGAGCTAGGCCCCATACGTCTACAAGAGAAAAAAATCATGCAAGGAGACATGCATCGCGGCAGCAAGGGATTGGGTTTCCATGGCCAGCTTTTGGCTATGAGAACCTCCCTAAGTGCACTTATAGATAAACGATTATACTTAGAAGAGAAAGGAAAAAAACCGGCATAGTCACCGTAAAAACCCTTTCGACAGGAAAGAATAAAAATATTATTACATGTGTTATCAGATTTAACAGAAAATGCTACAGGAGGGCATTACTTTATTAAATAAAATAAAGTTGGCCCTGAAACGACAGCGGAGGGAGGAGTTCCCAAACTGGCCACAGTGGCGTGGTCCGGGACGGAAGCTGACTTCTGATTGGGTGTTGCCTGAGCTACAGAAGGGATCGCGGGAGGGGGATGGGCAACAGTCTACTACGCAGGATACTTACCCACCTTAGGACGAGTTTGGTGGCTCGCCTTTCCCTTGTTTGAGGTGGGAGGAACAAGCACTTGGCACCTAATAAGCGGATTATTTGCAATTAGTGGAAAGTCCAGTTCGTTGTAGCCCAGCACACCATAGGGGTTATGCGTGGGTACAGGGAGGCCTTGTGCGTAGGTGGGAATGAAATTTTGCACTTGAGTGCGTCTGGGCCCACGGCCCTGAACAGTATTCCACTGGTATGGGGATGGTTTTGCCCAAGGAGCGCTATACTGTGCCGCAGGAGGTGGAGGAGGGAGTTGTGGCGCTCTCGACTGCTGTTGGCGCTTTTTGTGCTCCTCAGCAGGCAGGAAGCGCCACTTTTCCGCCTTATGGGCGGTGCACCCCCGGAAATTTGCTGCGTGATTGCTTCCACAACCCACACAGCGTCTAAGTGAGAGATCGTCCTTGTTAGGCAAAGTACAATTGATAGTGCGGTGAGCCTGGCCGCAAAGGCGGCAGCGAGCTGCGGCGCGGCACGCCCTAGCAGAGTGTCCGAATCTCTGGCAGTTGCTACACTTCACAGGGCCTTCAGAACGCTGGAAAGCTTCCCCTTACACAACCAGAACGCACAGGCCGCGTATCTGGTGAATGGTGAGCGAATGTTCGTTGATAGTCAGCTAATTGACTTTAAATATAGAATAGGTAGTTATATACAAAAGCCAGCATGTTCCATCAGTGGGATTTGAATTTTCCTTCTGAACACACAAAAGGAGTTCGAAGTAGTTCTTTCCCTACCGCTAGATCGCATGTTTTAAACAAATACTTGTTATATTTGAATTCCTAGGAACATTAGTGTAAAATTACAAATAATTAGTCGTTTTAGCAAATTACACATCAAAATGTAAAATGACCGAAAATTTGCTGATGCCCCAAGATGTAATACAAATTTGCAAACACACTGTCATTGAAAAATTACACAATCGAAGATGTATAACTACACTGACATTGGGTGTTCATGCAACGACTATGAAGAAGGAAAAATAAACAACTTAAGCTTTTAATATAGGGAGTGGGTGTATTTTTTTTACACATACTTCAAAATGTGTAAATTAACACCAACATAGTGTTTTTTAAATTAATACATTCATGTACTTCCACCAAAAGGCTTGTAGTACTCTCTGTATTATTAAGAACATTTGTGTAATATTACACATACTGTAGTAGTTTTACAAAATTACACATACAAAACGCATAATTACCAATAATTTGTATGTGTATATTTACACTTATTTTTGACAGTATAAGAAAAACCTTATACAACCACGGAACTTTTCGTGTACGCTTTACCATTAGTTTGAATAAACGATTATTCAGTCGAGGATCGAACCTTCTTCACCCTATAGTACAAAGAGCTGCTAACAATCATTACCTCCCACCCCGCACCACCCGAAAGTCACAGATATTGTGCGTATATGAACATCAATGGTTTACAAATCAAAGCAATTTTAGCTGAGATAATTTTCGTTAAAAATAACGATACTTTAAAAATACATGTTTTCCAGTTAAAACTGCTGAAAATGGATTAATTTTAATATTTGCATTGTATGTAACATACAGATTTGTTAAAGTAATATCTATGGGAGAGACACGGAATTTGTAGAATCCTTAAAGGATTCCAATTCAATTCCTCTGAACGCGAACTGAACTCTGTATACAGCAGATAAAAATTAACAATATTTTGATTCGCATTTTGTTACCAAACTTTTGCATAACGAAGGTTTTCTATTTAGTAGAGTTAATTCGCTAAAGTAAATAGGCATGTAAGAACCATTTCATCTCGTACAGACAAACATTTTAAATTCATTTTACATTCTACTATAATTTATTAGTTTGCTGTATTAATTTATTTTTCTGAGGTATATATTCGGGGAGTTCCACATCTATAATTGTTACAAGTAAACATGCTGTTTTCTGCCAAACATACGATAATCTTAACTTTTATTATATGTATTATTCACTTTGTATTGCAAGTATAAAACATTTATTTCGAATCTTGGTACTTATCTATTGAATATTTTTTACTGCATACATAGGGAAATTTTATTGTAATTAAAAACAATGAAAGACTGTTAAACGGATGTAATATATGTCTACAACCAGACAAACCCACACTCACAAACATATATAACCCTATAGTATATTTTACATAAATAATTTAATCGGTTACAGATAACGTCCAAGCATACTAACGGGCATACGAGCATACGATATTATGAGACCATTTTGACCAGTAACACTGAAAACATACCACCCAAAAATTCCTACGAAATAGTACAATATAATATACCATCCGTATCAAGTGACACTACACTTGCATGTCTAGTAATGTCTCTTTAAATTATCACTTATAATGAAATGCTCCATCTCGTATTGCAGGATTAGTGATAAGACGAGATCAAGGCTAGGAATATTTGCATCATACCAAAGTGCTTAGTAATTGTGAATTTTAAAATTATC
>NQII01000342.1:808951-901264 GCA_002778355.1 Clitarchus hookeri
AGAGATATGGTGAGGGGGTGTGTTAAGACAATGTGATTGATTGTAGAAGGATGTCAGTCATCTACTGGATGTGATGCGGGGAACCTCCAGAAATGTAAGGTTTTTAAAATACATTTTTGTAAATTCTTTATTGTTATTTTAATAGTATGAAATAGTTTGAATTTTTTTTTAATTTCAAGGTTAAAGTCACTGGAGTGAAGGTCAGAAGTCAAGGTTACCGACATTTAACATTGTGGAAGAGATGGCCGCCAGCCGTCTGGAGTGACAAAGCATAATATGCTCCGAGTTCCGCCGACCCACGCCCTAGTCCCGAACTCCCCATAATCATACTAACGTTATTAAATTTAATAACCATCACAAATAAAGAAGAAACTATGAAGAAATAAGATATCTCATATATTGCTTCTTCTAAACAGTATACAAATAACTACATCAAAGTGGGCTGTACTCGAAAGAATATAGCAAAACTACGAATATTAATATACGTACAACTTTGGCGTAGCAGAGGAGTAAAGATTTCAGTATGCATTCATGAAAGGATTCGACAATTATAAGTTGATTTAATCTATTATTTATATTCCTAATCAAACAATTCAAATATGAGATAGATTAGGATATTTATGAAATTCACTTTGATGATTTGTGTAAATAAATCAAAATAGTTTTTGATTAAAAAATAACTAAATTGTCGATTAATACATTGTGTGAGAAATGAGATCTATGCATATATATAGAATCTACCAGTTGTTAACCCTGGCCCACTTGTAATTGAGAAAGTATTAACTACAAAAATTAAATGGGTAATAATAGTGGACTTATAGATAAAATTGTTATGCAAATCTTATCTCCAGAAGGCTTTTCAGAAAAAATTACTTAAATCTACAATTCGTTTGAAGATCAAGATATGTACAAATGAGAACTATGGAAGAAAAATAAAATAAAATAGCTATCGCATATTTCAAAATAGTTTTGTTTGGAGTAATGCTTAGATATAATCAAACAGATACATCTTAATATATGTTTTGACATTAACCATTTTTAAATATACAGAACTCCATAAATGTTATGTACTGGTAAATATAATATTATTTTCATTATAAGATAAATATCAATTCATTTATCAGGTAATTTATCTATTGATTTAATTTCATAATCATCATTTAATGTACTTAAATAAAGTAAGGTGACTAATATTTTTGGATTTATGTCTGCTACTTATAAATAAAAATTAAATAGGAATTTCATTTTTATAATATGACATAACATTTATTAATCCAAGCATTTTGAGGACAATTAAATCCTAGCAAATTATCTTACATTTTACACCTTTTTTTTAAATAATATTTTCGACCACTATTTGATCCGGATAAGACTGTGCTCATATGATTACCTTTCATTTCTTCACCACACGTGTCTTTGAAGGTTTATGTTGGTAAATCATGCTTTAAAACTTTAATAATCTTAGGCAGCTCTATGGACCAGTTAATAAACTGCATTTTTCAGAAATTATTTTAATTTACTATTTTGAACATTATCGCCAACTTTATCATTTGGTTTAGGAAGTATGCTCATATCCACTTTTTTAAAACTTATATTTATTATTTTTATCATCTTCAGTGGTTTTCATACCGATATATATTTATGTTTGCATTATTATTATCATATTTTACAAGAACATTAAACATTTTTACCAATTTATAATTCTATTCATACAAACTTCTTCAAACTTTGTTTTCTTAAATTTCGACTTAACATCTAAACTACCCTTGCTTTAAGTTCTGAATATGTTGAATAATTGTTGATATTTCATTTTTATGTAAGTTCATTGAAATTATTGTTATGAGACTTCGATCATTTAAAGGAAATGATCAATTCATTTCTTTTTTTTAATGATAAGTAAATACAACATAAACTAGACAGACAACCAGTCATAAGTTATTTAAGAAATAGTCAGTTTTGATACGAATATAACAATAGAAGATATGGCAATAAATTACCTAATTTTAACTAAACTACTCAAGATAAATAGTTGCCACGACTTTGCATGGACATATTTGATCTATTCAGCACCACTCTGCTGAAACTTAGATATACAAACTTCTCAAAGGTTTCCGATAACTAAAAACAATACAGCATTTGTAAAGGAACACTTGCTGTGCTTCTCGTCGATAAATTAATGTAGTGATATGTAAAACAGAAATGGTTCTTGAACAAACTGAACACAGAATGTGGTAATTGTGCACTACTGTGCACTGTCAATACGCCGTGTTGCCACATCTTGCCTGCGTCACTGCAGCGCAGCGTCTTGGATACTCCTAACCAGTCTTCGGATACGCGTTTGTGGAATGTGTCGCCACTCCTCTCGTACAGCTGGGCAGGGGTGCTGGTAGGCTCTGGACGTCCTAAACTTGCATATTCAGATGATCCCATATGTGCTCTATCGGGTTTTAATCAGCGATAGAGCACCTATGGGATCATTTGAAAATGCAATTTGACGATGTTCAGACCCTTCCCAAACACATGCCCAGCTAGAGCAAGCTCTACAAGAGGAGTGGTCACACATTCCACAAACGCGTATCCACAGACTGGTTAGGAGTATCCAAGACGCTGTGCTGCAGTGATGCAGGCGAGAGGTGGCAAAACAGCGCATTGAAAGTCCACACGAGTGCACGATTACCACATTATGTTTTCAGTTTGTTCAAGAACCATTCCCGTTTTACACATATTTACGTTAATTTATTGATGAGAGGCACAGGATGTGTTTCTTTATAAATGCTGTATTGTTTTTTAGTTTTCGGATACCTTGAGAAGTTTGTATATCTTTAGTTTCAACAGACTGGTGCTGAATAGATAAAATATATCCAAGCAAAGCCATGGCAACTTTTTTATTTCGAGTTGTGTATGTCAAATTTATCATTATTCATTGTAACTTGGCATATGATATGCACATTACATACTCTGAATTGTAAAAATGCGTTTGGAAAACTGGAATTATTTTATGATTTCGATTTTTTGTCAATAATGTCATTTTTGTATACTTTTACTTTAACACAATACAAAATATATTTTTTAATTTGTTCCAATTATTAAATAGTTACCGGATTTATCTAATGATCTTGTCTGGGTTTCTTCCTTCAGCACGACTAGAAAATAAAATAAACACTTGTTAATGTTGGCAAGAAAATATTAACCCACAGTGACACAAAAATTAATAAGCTTATTATTAAACTCGTGATGCTTATCCTGCCTCGGTAGGTAACGTTAAGCGAATTACCTTCTATGTTCTCTCCAGTCACCATTTTATCTATGGTTTATTTGCACGTTCATCACACTTGTAAGAAGACTGCGACTCTAATTATCTATGATTTGTGGTTTTTGCATTGTACTAAGCATTCTACTTTATAAAATGGGTACACTCTCGAACATATCCCTGTCATTCAAATCTCTTTAGTTGGTATTATCAGAGTGATAACCATGGCGTGCCCTGAGCTGAAAGTGATTGTTGTGTGAAACAGCGCAGTCCCGAATATGGTGTTTCGAATATGGAGGAGGGACAGTATTGACACATTACAAAGTTTCGAAATATTGTTATAGTTTATTGTATGAGTTTCGTAAATAAAACATTAGCGTATTTTTTAATTATGAAACGTCATTGTTGTATGAATTTTTAATTTGAGCGCAGAGGCTGCTGACTCACGAAAATCAACTCATAATCTTTGTCGTAAGTTATATAAATGTCACATGTTTATAAAACCCCCTCCACTTATGTGTATGGTCCCGAATGAGGTTGTGCTTTACCAAGTACAGTCACACGGGACACAGAACAAAAATTTGGTTGAAAAGTTCTGTGTAAAAATTTGTATAAAAATGATAATAGTTGCGGTACTGCAGCAAAATGTATAAAACAATATCTAATAGTATTATTATTAAGAAAAAAATGAAAGGTTGCTAGTAAAACTGAAATAAAAATTTCCGAGAGAATAAGACTTGCATTAATTAATACATTATATCTGAAATATATTTTCAGTTACAATATACATATAAACTTGATATTATTCTAGTGACCATCTTGTATAAGTAAATTGTTATACATGATGATTCCATTGCGCCGAATTTATTATCCAATACTTTTTGTGGAGATGGTTTTTTATAATAAATGTGACGTGGGCATTTGTGAAAACCTATTCTGACAAGAATGTATACAATTATTCCATGTCTCCACTGATTACTGCGGTTTTTTTACTGTATATAAGAGTGAGCATGTCATTGTTGCTTGTCTCACAGCTTCATTCTGGTAATGTGTGATTACGAACAAAGGTATTGCAGTGCAATAACAAACTATTTACATTACACACAAATCGTATTTGATGATTACAGTTATTTGGTGATTTATGTGTACCACATGCAAATGCTTATCGATTTCTAATAATAATTCTCTTCCTAAAACTACATTGCTTCTATATTTATGACATAAGAAGTCACTGTGGCGGACACACGAGTAGAATACGGCAAACACGGTATATATTCACTTATATGAAAATTACGGGGTCTGCAAAATTAATTTCCATATTAAATGAAATTAATCTAGTATGAATAAATTAACTTTCATCGATAAAGTCGAGATACTAATAATAAAACAATTAAAATACCCAGCCTAACAATAGCCGCGAGTGTCTGCAATCTTATAATGAAAAGATTAAAAGTAAAATGACATTTTTCCCGAACAGTCTTCTAATGGATCCGTTAACTATAATGGATCCCTAAAAGTGCATTCTAATAGATGCGGCCATCTTTGGTTATCATCTGAATTTTTGTACGGACGCCGATGTACTCCTCTCATTCTCTAATAAGGGATGCAATACTCGTGTCCACTAACGAGGGCATGTACTCTTTCGCTCTGCAATGTGGATGTTACTTTTTTGGTCATATATTATTTAATTTGCATTTATTTTTATAATTGTAATTTAATTGGTTTTCACTGGCACAAACGCAGTATTATTTTTACGAATATTTCTACACTAGTCTTATATTAAAATATGTACATTTAAAATTGTTTTCTATTTACTCATCATTATTAAAACAGTCTTGATTTAAATTTTATAATACTATTTTAAAAATATGTTTACATTAAAAATAACTTGTTCAGAGTAAGTGTGTTAACGATTTCAGAATGAATATTTATGTAAATATTGTGCTAACGGTAGTTAAAGACATGAAATTAAAAATTTTAAAGACAAAAACAAACAGTTCTAAACATGCAACACATAAGACATGCCGTGCAGCTGGCGTGCGCGCTCTAACTCATATTAACTATACTTCATAAATATTACAACGAAACAATGACAGAACTTGCAAGTGGCAGAATAATTCAGATGCGACCTCTCTATTAGTGGTGGGTAAAACAGTGCGACCAGGAGTTGATTAAATATACCTTTCTATTGGGTGCAGCAACGCAAAATTTGCACCTGCCCTGCACTGTAATGGAATTAAATATGAACAAACACGGAATCAAACGGTCATGTGACCGATGCAAAATGCAGAGAAATCTGCGCCGAACAGATACCTCGGTGATTTGACGAATGGTGATTATAACAAAAAATGGCCACAGCATGGAACTTGTATATGGCTTGTAGTCTACGAACTTAACATAAACTAAAAACATATCATATACACCTAAACATTCAACTTGATCATTGCTCCGATAGCATTACACTGCTGAAAAATAAAGACTATATAAAAATTGTAATGAACGAAAAAAATTACATGAAATATTACGTCTTGTTTCTAAACAAAATAAAAAATAAGTTAACACAATATTATCACAGTCACACTTCGATCGCAGTCACTAACAGTATTAATGCTTATAATATACGATGCCACGTCTCTTCATTCCTAGCAGAAATATACAACAGTTTTCCAAATAGTACACATACTATACGTAATATTAATTAGACTAAGTCCCTAGTGTATTTTATATTATGTCACATTGTTAAAATCTCAATTTCTTGCCTGCTGAAGATGTTTAGTTCTCCACGTATTAATCACCAATTGTCTCATGGTCACAACACGAGCGTGTGGCATGCGGGCGGCAAGCAAGTAAACAAAGCAAAATGTACCTGCTCAATGTGGAGGCAGTTAGCGGGCGGGTGACGTCGGAAGAAAGCGGGCTAAACGGGAGCGATCAAATCAGTTTGTTTCCGAAGCGAGCGGCGAGCGGACTTCAAGCACATTGGATTTGTTGTGAAGTGCTAATTTCAGTGGTCCACAAGAAGCTTTGGTTGTAGACATTAAAAATTATGATCTTTCAACGTATATGTAATTAAAAGTGTTTAATTTACCTTCTGTAAGGGGTGCCCCTTTTAATAATTTTAAGCTGCGAGTAGTCGATTTAGTTGTAATGTTGTTTTAGCTAAAATTTAATTAAAATATAAATCTTGTTGTAATTGAAAGACGATTAATCATCTCTGTTAACTTTCTCATTATATTCTGATAAAATACTTTTAAATGTTTGTTATGAAGGATTCTTCAAGAACTCAAAGTTGAGTACCGTAACTCATGGTTCAAGTTCTAATGATGACTTTAACCAATTTATTGTGTTATCAGTTATTCGCTTTCCAAATAACAATTTGTTGAAAAAATTTGGTTTGTTAATGTTTTGAAACATGGTAAAATAATAAAAGGAATCAAAATAATTAGTAACGAACTACCACAAGTTATGTTTTGTTATTGATTTTTAATATTTTCCCTCTGGGCCTATATGTAATTAATTATACAGGTTGTTCGGAAATTAAACGCCCAAACAGCGGGAGGTGATTCCTTATGAAAAATAAACTCGAAAATATAGAGGACATCATATACCTAAACAGAATATTAAAGGACAAATGAGCCTGCCTGTGGAAATTGGGTTTTGAAAACGTATTCTTCCAAAATGCCTTGTACTTTTGGACAGCGGTAGAGATGGCGGCGAATTACCCGCAGTACATCCCACACGGTTGAATGGGACATGCCTATTTGGCACGCTATGGAGCATGTACTAGTGGAGGGAACGTTGTTGATGTGCTGACGTATCACTTACTCAAGCCGAACATTGCGCACAGACCGAGGATGGCCAGCATTATGCATTTGCCACTGCAAAATGATAAACATAAGTAACCTTTTTGCTGCGGACATTTAGGCGTTGAACAAGACATTCGGCAAAAATACATTTTCAAAACCCAATTTTCATAGTATCATACCTCCTTCAATATTCCGTTTAGGTATATGGTGTCCGTATATTTTCGACTTTGTTTTTCATAAGTAATCACCTCTCGCAGTTTGGGCGTTTAGTTTCCGAACCGCCTGTATGATTGGATTCTCTCGTTTGTGCCATGTACTACGACCCTAGCATGTTTGATTTCAGTTCTATCGCTTCCTCTCTATTTGTTTCACGGCCCTTTGATGGTTAAGTTCGTTGTGCCACTTTCTTTGTGTTTTTGTGGCATTGGTTGGGACTCGATGCATTTCGTTTTTTAAGTTTTATTTTGTTTTGATTTTTTTGTCGTATATGTGGCACAATGTTTCCTGCGGTTGTATTATCGTGAATATGAAAGCCGGAGCTTCGACAAATATAATTTACAGATTATTACAGCTTTACAAAGTACACGTGTCTTTTAATTGTATTTCGTTATAATAAATAATTCTGGTGTTTTAGAATTGGGAATTACCCTCCTCAGAGTTACAAGTAAGCCCATATCAATGGATATCCCCATCTGGAAGTTCGTAGCAATTTGTGCAAATTGATTGCATATTGCATTTGCAATTTATTCAAATGTTTGTGGTGTCATTCTTGCTTAATGACTTAACAAATCAGGATCCCCATGAAGCTGCTCATAAAGATGGTGAGATTCACCAAACTGAATGCTATCTTCACCAATTTCATGCGTTCGATGCCTTTTCCTCGTAACACCTTTCAGTTTGACATTTGCGTTTCGCAACATAATAATTACAGAGAACACTTTCTGCAAGTGGTATTCGACTCCCTATGTAGACCGCGGAGCCTGGAATGGCGTAGTGGTTAAACTACTCACCTACTACCTAGGTGAGCAGGGTTTGATTCCCGGCGGTGTCACTCCCCGATTTTCGCATGTGGGATTCGTGCCAGACGATGCCGCTGGTAGGTGGGTTTTCTCTAGGATCTCCTGTTTCCTCCTCCCTTGCATTCCGGCGCTGCTCCATATTCACTTCACTTCACCCTCATCGACTCAGAAGACCTCGATGTTTCGAGCCGCCGAAATCTCTACACTGTAACTCTTGCGCTCTCGCGTCTATCGCCTACACGTAGGACACGACACTCACTCGCTTGCCGCCCATTTGTCGCTAACCCACGCGGCCCGTTTTCCGTCCGTGCCGCCCGCTTACCGTGCGCACCTAGGACACAGCGTAAGGCAAATGGTGCAAGGTGCATGAGTGAGGTCTGTGTACGTTTCTTTCATGCAAAGGCGTAAGAGCTAATGGTTAGGCTTGTGCAAGCTTGCAACTGATAGGCCTGCTGCATCATAGATAACGTGATTACAGCTCTGGCAACAAAGAAATAATCTAAACAAACAGCATACCAGACCTTCAAGGTCAAACCTCTGATCTCCCATGTTAAAAAAACACTGATAAAAATGGTAAACGTGGCACACTCTAGTTCATGTTAGTAGAGTGTGCCAGTTTTGAGTGAGTAATTTTTTAAATCCATAACCTTGAAACATAAAATGAGAACCACTGAACTGATTTCGGTCAAACAAACTTTACTAACATTTATGCATTATACACAAGTTCTACATGACTAACAATATGCAAATTTCCAGTTCTATAAATCTATATTTCAGCACCAAGCTCAAACTTTATCTTCTTACGAGAGAACATTATACACAGAGTGCATATTGCATATTGGAACTCGTCTTACACAAACTTAACATGACAACGAATATGCACATTTCCAGCTGTGAAAATAAATTTTCTAAAAATACATATTTCATCACCAAGTTAAAACTTCATCTTCTTACAAGAGAACAAAATAGGTTATGAATAAATACTAATTATCGGTCTGATTAATAGCACCTTCATGTACTGGCACTGTCTTCCAACAAATAATGTCCCAGGAATCCAATTCCGCCAAACTGGTAAACGTCGGGTTTCCTGAATTATGACGTTTATGAAAAGAACCAAACTCCAAAAGTCCACATCCAGCTTTAGCAGTTATACCTTGCACACCAAATCTATATAAATAACTAAAAATAATATAATTCTCTTCTACACGAACAACTTTACGACACCATGTGTCATCATCCTTATCTACATCATAATTTACACTTAAGATATTTCTATGCACTTTCCGACGATAATATCTTCTTGTGCGGTATCGTCTTCCTGTTCGTCTTGTTGTGACCGTGAGTGGACATCCATAGGACAATGTCCAACATGTTACGAAGACGATACCACACCAGAATATATTACTCATGAAAAGTGTATCGAAATATAATAAATGTAAATTATGATGTTGATGAGGATGATGACATGTGGTGTTGTAAAGAATCCTTTACCTTGACCTTTTNAAAAAAAAAGTAACTTTTCAGATAAATTTTAAAATTTCAAAAAAATCGTAAAACCTAAGGTCTTACGGAGACAAAGCCAAGCTATTTAATTTTTTTTGTGATTTAAAAATTTTTCTGAAAAAAATAAATATTTTTTTAAGTGGTAGATTTTATCCGAGATGGGGGACAAAGGTCAAGGTCACATTACATAATCCAAGATGTCGATTATGGTGTCACGGTTCCTGCTATTGCGAGTGGCGTAAATGGGTTTCTTATAGTGTTCCCATGTTTTTTATTTACAAAAAAATTATGTTTTCCTCTTCACCCCATTTTCTTTTATATAATTCTTTATATGTATGTTTTTTCGGTATCTGTATTTTCCAATCATGCCCAGTACTTGCGTCATTGGTGTACATGGGCTGTCTCGCAGTGCTCTCGTATTTTTACATTAATCATGTATGGTAGAATATCTTCTGGTTTTGTGCAAGGGATGTGAGACTGGCAGACATGAATCTAAAAGTATAAATAAATCAACTGTTTGTTCAAAGGGATTTTTTTTACTACTACTCACACGTGACCATGGATGGCTCATTGGCTAGTTGGTTACTACTTTTTCCATTGATGAATACGGCGCTTCGATTCCCAGCATTGCCAGGAACGTTTTGAAAGTTATTAACATTTGGGTGGGGTGTGACGGACTCTGCCGAGAAGTGGCGTGCTGATACACTTACAGACGCTTGTTTTTATACGTAAAAACGAATATGCTGTCACAATAGCTGATTATGCGTAATTTTATAAATAAAACTTATTGTTTTTATTTACAAAATATGACGTTTTTCTTATCGTCCCATTTTCTTTTATCTTAATTTTTTTTCAATAAGTGTAGTTTTTTTCGGTATCTGCATGTTTTCCAATCATCCCGTGTGAACAGTGTGTGTGTGTGTGTGTGTGTGTGTGTGTGTGTGTGTCTGTGTGTGTGTGTGTGTGTTGTATCTTAGTGCTCTCACAATTTTACATTAAACATGTATGGCAGAAGGAGACTTGGTTCTGTGCAAGGGATGCAAGCCAGGCAGACATGACCATAAAAGTATAATTTAACTATATGTTCAAATTAATTATTTTTGACTTCTACTCACAGGTGACTCGCAGGTGACTCATTCGTCGGTTAGTTACTACCTATGTCGTTGTTGAGATCCGTGGTTATATTCCAGCCTTATTGGCAACGTTTTGATGAATATTAACATTTGGGTGGGGTGGGGTGTGGCGAACTGTCGAGAAGTGATGTGCTGAAGTATTATTTCAACATCAGGTATATAGGTTAAAGTTCTTGCAATATATGCTTATTGTTTATGTGGTTTGTTTGGGGGTTTATTCAAAAGCAAAGTTCTTCA
The DNA here is from genome assembly GCA_002778355.1 of Clitarchus hookeri. Taxonomy (NCBI): domain Eukaryota; kingdom Metazoa; phylum Arthropoda; class Insecta; order Phasmatodea; family Phasmatidae; genus Clitarchus; species Clitarchus hookeri. The sequence goes on from NQII01000342.1 coordinate 819,900, forward strand.
TCAGAATTCCCTGAGAGTCTAAACGAAACATTGAAGAAGGCAAAATCAACAGTTAGTACATTTTAGTGTAAGTGCGAGCGAAGTAAGTTTAAATTAAGTTTTACTGGTATTTGCTAGACGAATTCAGCCGTAAATAATTTAACCATGACTAAACGTAACTATCAGAGTGAATATGTACTGTTATCCTAATTTTATTTTTCCATCATGCATAGAAATATTACCTCCATTTCATTTGTGGGCGGATATCATTGAAACTTATATCAATAATTTCCTTCCTGCTTTAATATGTAATCGTGTTATTTTAGGGTGTAATAATCATTATGTGGTCACATTTAGTGTTTACGTAAGGGTAGATACATTTTCTGTTGCGAGGCTGTTTTTAGGGACTAGTGCAGCTGTTAGGTTGGTTCCCTGAGTGGCGTGTAATGCCGAGAGCGTGTTTGCTCCCGTTGTGGTTGCCTAAGTGAGGTTGTCGCGGCCGGTTGGTGCAACCGCCTCTAGGCCAGGGTGTCACAGCTTGTACTTTTGTATTAGATATAGTACTTTTTATAGATAGTTAGTTTTCTAGTACATTTACTTTTCCCTCCAAATAACAATAGTAGAGAAACGCAAATTCGATTTATTTGTTTAAGCTTAATTTGTGTAACAGTTATTGAAAAAAGGGCCTGTTATTTTGGCTGTGTACTTATTGACCGAAGGGTGTCGTATTTTTCTGTGTCTGCGTCATAATTATAATATTTTCGAATGGTTTTTAAATCCTGGTGTGAGTGGTGTGAGTCACCCGCAAGAAACAAAATGCATGTATATATCCTGTGTTTTTCTTGCGACTGGAAACCCTTTAAACGTATAAATGTAATATAAAATAATATAATTATAATAAAAAATTATTCTAAATACTACAAAAATTATCTTAAATTCTAAACATTATGTGGTATATGAACAAAAATGTTAGTGCAAGAGTAACAACTGAGACATCATGTTATCTTTGAGACTTGCATTTATATTTGGCTTTCAATGAAACTTTCTATTCTTCATGTGAAAATTTATCACAAATTTTTAATGTAACCAGTTTCAAAAATACCAAAATATATATTTAGAAGTGGGCCTGTCTACGATTTTGCACTTCACAACAATAATTGGTTAAACCACAACAAATTTTCTTCATTTTATTGTACATTTTCTTTTTAAAAATATGAGTCCTTACTCTGTAAAAACTTGAAATGTGTGCACACTTCTCTATTATTATGAAATTGCTATCGTTAATACTTTCAGAAAATCTGCGATGAGCGATTAAAATTTTGAATTCAAGAAAATATAGATAGAACATGTTATAAACGACATTCTTGAAGGAAAACAAGACATCCAAGAAATTGAAAGAGAAAATGGCAACGATTATGATGTTTCTATGATGTCATAGAGCATTCAATGAATTTAATTCAATAAAAGTTGAAGGTAATAAAAAAAAAATGATTGTTTGAAAGCGCTTTAAACTCTCACATTTGAGAATATTGTGAGTTTTGACTTTTTTTCTTAAATATTTGTTATGCTTGTTTTAATTTAGTGGCAACACATTTTAAATTTATTTATTGTAAGAGCTTGGTAAAATCATAAAACTGTCTAAGAGTGTGAAATGTTAGCAAATAACAATTTGGTACCTTTACCTTCAGATCTAGTACTTTTTTTCTACCTTAGTTAGTACAAGATATTTTTCTTGGTGGACACGCTGCACTCGGGCCTCGCGAAGTTGGGAGCAGTGGCGTGAGTGAGAGATGTAGGGAGACAATTGAAAGCGAAGGTTATTGATCAGCGAGCTGTAAGTTGTCGCGACCTGTGACAGAAGTATTGATCGTTTTTTGGCTGGCTTGGCAACCGAAAGCGAATGAGTGATGGAAATTGACGTGAACCACGCGTCCACGAGCTCCTTGTGCCCACTCTGACCGCCACAGTCACATCAACTGCACCAGCTATACCGGGCCGCACCAGCCACATCAGGCCAAGAGTGCGTAGTGCTGGTTGACAAGAATGGAACTTGCACCTTCTTGCCAACAAGGATTACATAACTCAAGAGACCACCCTACTTATTTATTACAAGAGGTAACTCTTTTAGTAAATAAGTAGGCGATCCGAAACGGTGTTTATCCCAAAGCCGCAGCCGTTGGGCGCACGGGCCATTGGTCGTTACGTCGTAGCAGCTCGCGTCGTGACATACGACATAACGCTCCACTGGGTGATGTCAACTGGCCAATAGGCCGAAGCTGAAGTGCTAAATGCCCCAAAGTGTAACCAGTAGTGCGCAGCATTTTCCAAACACATCAAACATTGTCACCTCATTCACAGCTACAATCAGGGGTGTGTTTTATTGTATTAAGAGCAATCGAGCATGGCAAGCCACACCCCTTTCCCAGGTGGACTCATCCATCCCTTCAGGAAACAGCCTTCGGGCAACACTGCAGCCAGTGAAATACAAACGCATCGCAGGAAGTGAAATACAGACACTTTTCACAAGAAAGCGTTTAAGTGTCTTTAATGTTTAGTTCTAAAAGAGCAATTATCTTTCTAAAAAGGGAGATTGCATATGAAGACATCCATCCTTGTAACATCTAATTTAGTGTGGTGACACTCCCCATCAATTTCACATCAACCTTAACAGACATTTGTTAATCAACGGGGGTGTCACCAATGTGTTTCATTCAATTTATACAATTTTTCACCACTGCCATAATATTACATAGTGTTTATGTCATATTTTACAATTCGGCATTTGACCTCGGTTCTCGTCACTCGTGACAGAAGCCGATGCCACTATGGCAGTTCGACTCAGCACTCGGGCCAGAACGGCGGTGTTGGTCGCCCGCTCCGCGAGCCCCCTCAGTAACATCATTTAGGCTGTTATCACTTCACTGCAATAGTTACTTAATTAACTGGAACATTAATTTTTCTTTCTTTGCTGTATTGAGGGGAAAACCACCCGCACTCTCACCAGAGAGCTTAACGCTACCGCATATCCGCATAAAACCACGCTCATTTTCATGCTAAGGTCACCGGCAGGCCATAAGTGCTGGGTCCGTTTTCATACATTTATCAAATGTAATGAAGCACAGTGAATAAACAGCTCTACAAAGTTTAATGTGCGTCGATTTATTGTCCTCTGGGACACGTAGAACACTACAGCCCTTGTAGTACCACCCACAATTTTCTAGTATACTTCAGGCATACGAGTCGACCTACAGTCACGTCATAAGGTGTAAATAGCGTAACAGTAAGTACGTGACAACATCATTTGCAAACTGGCGGAGGACTCCAGGGCTCCCTGGGCCGTCGACCGAACGACCCACATCGCTAACTCTCCACTGGATTATGGTGCTGGGCAACACAATCTACACTCAACCAGCCCTGGGTCACCTTGACCACGTCAAAATATTGATCCACATTGCTAGTGGATGTAAAACTGGTTATGGAATCTCGTAATTCAAAGCTTGAATATTGCAAATGGTTCAGTTATTTGATATGCGAGTACAATTGTTTTCGAGTGAAGCTCAGTATCTGTGACATATTAACACACAGATTTACAAGGAAAGTAACTATGTATTTGAGTCCAGTCTTTACGACTTCCGAAAGTGCACAATTTATGTGTTGTGTGCCTTTTAACTAGTAGAATGGAACACGAGCGGCAAGAGTACGTCCAACTGAGACTTTCATTGTTCCTGTGTCCTTTTTTCCTGTCTTGCTATGGGAATGTACGTGATTAGCGGAGTTGGGGTATATGACATACTTCCCATTGAACATCGTAGCAGGCCCAGTTCAACATTCAGGTGGGAAGTACATATGATACTATCGCAACAGCGACTTTCAAGGTAACCTGTCAGCAGCCTCGCAAAGAAAATTCACAAAGTCATCGTGATAGGAAATGACTATAACAGTAACTGGTATTTTAATGACAGTAATAGTTGTATAGATGAAATCACTGTAACAGTGACTTGTATGATAATGATAGCAATAGCTGTATAGATAAAAACACTGCAACAGTGACTGGTACTCCAAACAAAGAAATCAACAACAAAATGTGCGTAGTGATTCATGAAGCAGGTCTAAAAAAAAAAAAAACAAAGAATCAAAAACATAAGTATTTATTTAGGTTATATAGGCTAGCCTCTGTAGTATATTAGTGAGCATTTAAATTGTGTATCTGTTCTTATTTAGACAATTTTTTTAAAGTTTGTATTTTTAATGATATTGTAAAATATCTGCAAAATGCATCATGATTGTGTGTAGCCAGATATGGTAGGTTATGATGTTTGTTAATGAGCGCACATCGATATTTATGAATAGTTTTTTTATTCAATCACAGCTGGTCTGTGGTAAATAGATAAAAATAAATTTAATGATGTGGAAAATATGTGGTGATTAGAAAAATTGAGCATAATGCGATATTTAAAATGGGTAAATCTATAGTCGATAAAGCTATATGTTATTAAACACATCATGCATGTGCCATTTTGTTAATTTTAAGCATATATGTTTATCGGTTCTGACTAGAGTAAAAAGAGCATGTTAATCAGTCATACCAGCTGTACATAGGTGTATCCAGTATTATAAGAGTAATTGGTTATGTGTTGTGCATAGATAATTGTGTGGGACAGAGCTGGAATGCTGGTGGACATATTGCTCTTTTATGAGAGTTGTACTTTTGATCGGATAGAGAATACTGAAAATATTTTTGAGTTGCCTTGTGAATTTAATTTCCTACTCACTACTAACATAACTGCCTCAGAATGAGAACAAAAATATGATTCGCCCCTTTCGCATTTATTCTACCTATTGCTATCATAAAATGTCATTTCATAATCATCAGTGATAAAACCATGTGTAAGTAAATCTATAATGCCGATTTTGTTTATTAGCTTTCTTGAGCCATAATGTTTGCTATTTTCTTGACCGGTAAATTAATTGTTAAATAATACATAAAAGACAAATAGCGTAGGTTTGTAACGGTTTTTGAGCCAAATTAGGATAATTACAATGAATAAAAAAATGTTGGATCCCATACCCTGCAGTTTAAAAAAAGTAATGCATTTACTCATGTATAGACTGAAGATATGATAAAGCGATATTATCTGACCCGGCACTGGTATCGGCCGAAATAGACCACGCTAGTGTATCTGTCATTTGCAAACGGTTTCAGCAGGAGGGGGCGTTTGATGCAGGATGGTGTCCTGCCCTACAGACCGTTTGCCACACTGTACGCCCACCTCATCAACCACACTAGTGTAGCTGCAGCGCTCCACGATTGCTGACACGAGTGCAGTGTGTGTGTGTGTGTGAAAATTCAGAGCAGTGCAGCGCAACTGCATAACCTCCAACCCCGTGTGCATAATGGCAGACCCAGCATAAATAATTTGTAGGGAAATTTCAAAGCAAGTATTTGAAAGTAAAGAAAAACACACTAAGAGTATAAACGTTCACAGACCTTCAGCGTTTCAGGGTTTTTATTTTATAATTCTCAAATTCACATAATTTTCATCTCAGTTGTTTCACACTCATTTCATGCCATCCATGTGTAGATGGTAAATATTTTTATTCAGGGAATATTTATTAATTTTGTTAATTTATCATGCAAGTGTTTATCTCCTCTTAATTGTTGCAAGTTACAGGCAAGCAGAGAGTAGTGCAAGGCGAGCAGCAAGGCGCCATAGTTCCCGCCGCGCGTGCTCGCCAGATACAGTCGTCCCGCTCCGGGTGCCTTCACATTTTCGCGCCAATCACATTTAGCTGCAAAAGTCTAATTAATGTACCGGAACCTGTTCTTTCTGCACCCAGAGACGCCGCCCCTTCTTTCCCGGGAATATCATCGCCTGGGGAAGCTTAATGCACCAATAATTAATTATGATACACAAATGTGTATTTTTCGCAGTTTTGCATATCTGGTGGGCTGCAGGCAAGAGTCCATATAAAGTGTTCACCTAGAGTGATGTAAGTGTTTCTGTGCAAGAGTAATTGCATGAAAGTTTTCAGACTTCGTGTCTTTTATTTCAAGCACTGGCTTGGGGCGTTTCGGGTATGGGTCCCCTATAACACACATTCACCCAGTTTCACGTAACTTACTTAACAGCCACTATGCTCAACTCAGAGCTTTTACAGTTTAAGGCATGTGTGTCAGCCTGAATAGGCCCATAGTATTTTCCACGTAAGCATCAGGAGCGAGGGTTTCTTCGAACAATTTACCGAGGGACTTCGTACGTCGGGGCGAACGGCCCATCGTACCCTGAGATCATTACCAGCAGCAACAATTGGCACCGCCTGCCGACAGTGTCTGGCACCTAGTCGGGCATACAAATCCACAAACCACCTAGCAATGCATTTCACTGCCCCTCAAAACTTACCTTAACACAACACCACCCAGCAAACAGGCGTGAAGAGAAAAGCTGTTTTCGACATATTGGGGTTTAGGGGATTGTAATGCTCAGACGACATTATTGTCATAATTGATTACTGAATATTCTGTGAAAAAGAGATATATGAAGAATGGTCAAAATGTTGACAATTTTTCTAGAACATATAAATTACAAAATGCGCGTGTATGGCACAGCATGTTTATTCACACTCTTGACATTTCTACGAAGAGAGCAAACACAGCCCTGGAAAAAGTAAGAAACTTTAAATATTTCTGATTTCAGAGGAATCAAAGTAGGACACAGCAAAATCAGCGAGAAAAAAAAAATTGAAGTATTCAAATCTGTGAATAAAGTTCCAAAATGCAAATGTCATTGTTGTAGATCAGACAACGGCACAGAATATCTTTCAACTCATCTGACAGAAAGTGTTATTTATAAGCAGAATCAGCAAGAATTTTCTAACCCAGTGGAGTATTCAACATTCAAGAAGACTCTTCATGCGAAATCTGACATGAAAAGGAATAAACTAAAAAAAATATTGTTGTAATTTGTGCGATAGTCTGAATGAAAACAATTAGGAGTGAAGTCAGCAGTGAAGAAAAAAATACTACAAGAGAAACAGAGGATGCACTGAGAATAAGCAGAACAAGCAAGGAAACAAACGAATGAAGATATGCAAAAAATCAATTAATAGCCCTAAATTGGAAGTATTAATGTTTGACCTCGAGAAGACACTTCCCTTACCACGGCTTCCAAAAAACTTTATATTTTATAAACATCAGCTATGGTTCTACAGTTGTGTAGTCCACAAGAAAAAAAAATGAAGCTAATTTTTGTGTGTGGACTGAAGATACTGATGGAAGTGTTGCTCAAGAGGTTGGTTCGTGCCTAAAAAAATTTTGTGAAACGAACTTGGAGTATGGAATTGAGAACCAGATACTTTGGTTTGATTCTTGCGGAGGACAGATTCGAAATATAAAGGTTGTTCTCATATTGAAGACTATTTTGCGAAGTTACCCAATGCTTCAGCTAGTTACCATGAATTTCCTTGTTTCTGTGCCTTCGTTTCTGCATTATGATAAGAAATTTTCTGATCTAGAATGTGCTCTAAAACTGCAGCAGAGAGTGTTCACTCCAGTGGACTATATCTTCGTAATGAAAAATTGCAGAAAATCAAAGCCTATTTGTGTTCACCGTATGAATAGAAAAGATTTATTTTTGGTTACAGAGAAATTTAAAAGGCAATAGTGAACCGCAAGAAAAAGTGAGTTAGGAAAAACCAGAGAAATAGATCTGAAAAAGTCAGAACCATTTCTTTTCCACATGAAAACTGGCTTTGCTGCAAATGCTCAAACAGTGAACGTCCGGAAGAGATGTGTTGGGGTCACCCATCATAATCTGTTTTTAGTGTACTTGTACCATTATGGCCATATGGTAGAGCATTCTCTCTGCAAAAACTAAAGGTTTTACAGTCGATCATGCATCTGATTTCCCCAGCTATGAAACAGTTTTACAATAATATTGTTGGCAAAGGAGAAGTGTCAGACGACTTAGAAGGCTACAATAATCCACTGGACTTTGATGTTGAAGGCGACTAGTGTGCCCTTTACTCAAGTTGTGGTTCAACTACTGTCAGTATATTGTTGGCGAAACGAAAATACTATCAAGATACATTTTCCATGATAATTTATTTAAAAGAATGTATAATTGTTAAGATATATTAGGAATATTTATTCCAGTGTATTACTATGTTACTTATTACTAACGTTCATATTCCTATTGTGTAAATAAACATGGCAATAAAAAACTTTATACTATATTTGCATCATTTATATTTAACGAAGTATATACTCCTAAGATAATCTAATTACCCTATTTAACTCATAACATCATACTGACAAAATAACAACTTCGTTTTTCATGCTATATGTAACATAGAATTAACTGTCGGGGCTTTCACTAGATTGCATTTTTCTCAGTTTGGTTCTATTGAGGGTTGATTCTATGTTGCATAACACTGTCCAACTTAACTGCGTGTTGATAATGGTGCGATTGGTAATTATTTTACAGGTTATTGAAATTAATGTGTTGCGATATAGCACATTGTGCACATTACGAGTTAATATTTTGTCTTAACTATGTTTAACTGTTGGGAGAAACTGTGCAAAAGGTAATTAACTTCTCGTTATTGACGAGATCTAGGTGAAGAACAAGCTAGCCTTTTCACATACCCCTCTGAACCTTTACCTGACGCTTTATACTCGAAAAACACACACATTTCAACATCCCACAGAAACAATACACATATTTGGATTTTTTTACAATTATTTTATACGCCTGCCATTTAGGTTTTTGTTATCGTATTTTAACTGTGACAAGAATTTGTATAACACATTAAAACAAAACATTAGTTTAATAATTCACATTTTAAAAAAAATTTGTGGTTTGGCATTAGATTTGGAGAGCTTGGGCATAAGAGAAAGGGGATGTAGGCACCAGCCGCCGACCGGCCACCATGTTATGACATCACCCGACCGCCACTTGGAGGAGCTTGACCCACGACCTTAAACCTGTACCCATGACCTTGAATGAGCTTGAACCCTAAAAATCGTAAAATTTCCAAAAAAATCCGAAAATATAAAAAATGTAAAATAAATAAAAAAAATTATAAATTTTTTTAAAAAATAATAAAAATGCATTTTCATAGGTTTTTTTCCACCACCACCCTCACCAATTTTTATTGGTTATTTATAGTCGGTCAATTACTTGTGTTGACTCGACCCCTTCCAGCCCCCTTCATACCCATACCACATCTACTCTACATTTATTTTAAGTATCGCCCACTAGAGCGCACTGGTAACTCATGGTTAAGCCATCAGAGATAATTTACTCTTGGCAAGAGTGCTATCGACCTGTGCCGAATGGTGACAAGGCCCATACCCACAAAGAACGTACATTGTCTTATTTAATTTTTGTTTTATTTTCAAAGTAAGTATTTTTTATAAAAAAATGTATTTATATATAATTATGCTGTTTTTTATCATCAATGCATTAAAAATAAATAAAACACGACATATGTTTTACACATAATGTATTGTACAGATATTAAAATATAAATAATCGGCAAAAAATAAATAATTTTTAAAATCTTCTTCAGATGGAGTCCTAATTATATACATATTTTTTAACCTTAAAATCTTAAATTATGATTTTCGGATACTTCTAAGAAGACTGAGCAATTCATGTAATGCTATAAGTAGCGGTGCTCTACGAAGTGCCGTAAAAATCACTTTGTCGCTACGAAGACCTTCGACACAAACAGCAGCAGTGCTTGTCTCCGATTCACCATCCATCACATTATCATTGCAGTGTAGACCTGGTTCCTCTTTGATCGATGACTCTATGATGCTAGTACCAATATCTGGTTCATCGACACCAGGTCTGTCGGTAGCAGAACCGGCAACGGCAGCCCCAGGAAGACACCTCGCTGGGCGGTGACATCGACGAGTGGGTGCAGATTCATGTATGGAACTGGAGGCAGAACCATCCATGGTGGGTACTGAAACAAGTGCCTGGCTTTGGCGATGCACTCGATGGAATCTGGTCGTCTGGCTGGTGGTATCCTTCTTGGACCCAGGCTGCTAGGATTAGACCGATGATTCGTGCCACGCCTGGGGTAACTCCACGGCACAGTCGGGTGCACGGATGGTAGCATGAGTCATTGCTGGGGTGATGATTTGGTCCACGGTGCAGTGTAGCTGTGTTTGCTGCATCATGTGGAACACGACGCAGGCCGATGGTCCTGGACAGTCCATTTGAATCTGCATTGGTTCGTAGACGATTGGAAAATGTGAGAATCGTTAGTGCTGCAAGCCATTGCCATCGCAGGTCTCGATGTAGGAGTCGCAGTGTGACCACCTTTTAGCTAGTTTTGTTCCTGTCCCACAGAACTTGTATCCGGGAATGTGCAGCTTGAATGGTAGATTGTTGATCAGTGTATCGACGATCCCGTTTCCAGGTACGGTATTACCTCTTCGAGACATCGAAGAGAATTGAGCTCGAAAAATATAAATACACTCCTTTTATACTTTTTTTCTTTCAGTTAGATTGTAGACCAGGAGCATTATGGATATAAAGTGCTAATGATGCATCTGCTTTGTTGCTTCTGAAGTATAACATTCACAGCTTTGCGCAGTGTGCGTCGAAATGAAGCAACTAGCTGTAGGATGAAAACTTCAAGGTTGACACTTCAAACCGAAGGCCATTCTCTTCTTCCAGCAGGCTCAGTAGGATGCATCTTTTCCGCAAATTGATGGTCCTGCGATGATGATTCTCACTGCATTCGGAAATAGGTTTCCATGTCGTGATTCATGTGGGATAGCTTCTTCTTCAGCAGTACTGAGTTTTGGGTGGATAAATATCTGACTTGATAATATGCATGTTACCACTATTATCTTGAAGTGCTAACTGCGGTGCTAACTGCGGTGCGTGCGGTGCGTGCGGTGTTAACTGTGGTGTATGCAGTGCATGTTGTGCTAACTGTTGTGCATGCGGTGCTAACTGCGGTGCTTGTGGTGCGTGCAGTGCTAACGTGTGTGTGCGGTGCATGTGGTGCTAACTGTGCTGCATTTGGTGCTAACTGCGGTGCTAACTAGGGTGCCTGTGATGCTAACTACTGTGTATGTGATGCTAACTGTGGGGCTGACTGCAGTTGCGGAGAACCTGTGCTACAATTTTAGACTGAGTGAGGTGGACTAACTGGACTCACATTCGGGAGGACCCGGGTTCGATTCCCGGTCCGGCCACCCTTATTTCGGTTTTATATGGTTTTCCGAAATCACTCCAGGCGAATGCTGGGATGGGTCCCTAACAAATGCTATGGCCGATTCCATCCCATTCCTTCCCCAATCCCTATTCCGTGTCCAAATTGCACCGTCTCTAATGACCTCGCTGTTGACGACGTTAAGCCGAACTACCAACCTACCTACAAGTTTTAGAATGTCTTCAGAATAGTACTCGGAGTAAACTGCCTCTGGCAGGGTTTGCACCGAAATGTCAACCTTGCAGTTTTCATACTGCAGCTAGTTGCTTCATGTCCAAAAATCACAATTTTCGTATTACTAGAGACGTGAAGAATTTGCGGGTTCATTTTGTGACAAGCTAGAATTCAAAACACGTGTGTTTATATAACTTTTGCCATTGGTCCACACGTTGTTTGACACCTCCCTGAGAACGCTGGCCCAATCGTCGCCTTCCAATGCGATAGCAGACAACCAATGTGCAGTTAATATCGCTATATCTCCACATAAACCTGCAGAGTCTAGCCTGCAAGTCATTGAACTCGCGAATTCTTCAGGTCTCTACCTATTACTCGCATTAATGGTTCAAATGCATGTAAAACTTTTCAATGATTATTTACAATACTCACTGATCAATGCATTTACATTTTTTTTTTCATAAAATCGTATGTTTATTTTTAATGGCGCAGTCATAAAACAATTTTTTTGCTGTCGCATTAAAAAAAATACCAGATTTTTTATGATAAGAAAATCATTTCACGGCTAACCATTCACTTAAAATTATTGCATGGTTTTTTTTACCAGTTGTACGATGCTCTTTTATTGACACCTTACTGGAATAGTGCTGTTATTGTCATATGCTTTGCATGCGTGATTAAGGTAAATTTTTTACATTTCTGTAGCAAATTTTTTTATTTTTTTTATTTAAATTCGTACTGACTCGCAAGACTACCTTATAGTAGCAAGAGTGTGGTCTTGGCTGGTCAGTTAAAACACTTTCTTATTTTTCCGACTTATCCACAAAGGCCTACATAAGTGCACCCACAGAAACACGCACTCACCGACCGGCACACGCAGCCACAGAAGCAACGTCCAGTGCAGTTTGTATAACTATGGGGAAAAAAAGAACTCAGGAAAGGATATCACGACATTTCCGAATTTTTAAATTACGTAGTTTACAATACGTCCTTTTTTTGTTAGATTAAATTTTATACAAAGTATTTTGCGTCCGTAGTGTTTTATCCTGTATCGCGGCGCCTTCTTTTTTTTTCGCAACGATAAACAATCGCTAAAGCCGTTTTACTTTTATTCTGACGGTTGCAATAAGTTTTCTTCTACCAGTTATTTGTTGTAAGCACAACGTTTCTGCCAGCTGCATCACCACCATGGAGATTGTGTACGGTAAACATCTGGCGAGGCGTTAGTGGGGGTGGTGTAGTCAGTTCGGGGAAGAAATTGTTGAAAGAGGAACAGAAGAGAGCGCATTAGCCAATAGGAAGAGCGTTTCCGCAAAGGTCTCCGCAAGCGTGATGATTTTATTCGGTGCGTACGGCTGCAGTAATCACTGGAACCAAATATCTGCAAATGTGACATTCCATAGGAAAGTACGGTTCCATTATTAGCTACTCCACTGCTTAAAGCTATGCCTTCAATTTATATCGACAAAAAGGAAATAAACCAAATTTTTCTAGCGAGCAGAAATCATATATTTTAAAAAATTATAATAAATACTTAGTTTTTCATATATGCTTAAACATATAAATATCTAGGAACTCTTGATATTAAAAATCTAGGTTTTAAGATTTGCACATATTTATTATAGAACATTTCTAAACCTCTCATTTAGCATCTTTATAATTATTTTGGTCTCATTCCTTTAACTACATCTGGAAATAGCTATGTTTTATTTTTCTTTTACTTCCCATTATAATTATTTCTATACTAATTTTCTTCGAATTATCGATTAAACATGTCACAATTACAAGTTATTTTGTGAAATATATACACGCAATGATCAATTAACTGAGTGATCATTTTCCGTTTAGCCATAAAGTTATTTGTTTTTTTCAACTAAATTGTTAATGAAAAACCGAGTTTAAATGTTACAACGAACTGTTATTCTATATTATTAAGTTACGAATCATGTCATATTTAAATTATTTTCGTCGGAGTAGAAGCCAAATATTATTACAGATTATGTTTATACTGTACTTTGTAATTAGTGGAACTTAAGTTCTACTATGCAAATTACGTTAAAAAATTAATGGTATCTGTAGAATTACAGTTCTGAAACAACTTTCTCAGAGCAGAACAATTTAGATTTTCGTACAATTGCGTGATAAAATCATCAATCTCAACCGAACACATGCTTTGCTATCGCCAAATTGCAGAAATTTTCGCTAGTTCGAAGTATTATTTTATCCAATCAGCGCCCGCTGTTTAAAAAAAATACCGTCTCAAGTCACCTCTACAGTGGACTTGGCGGAGACGTGCTTATATGCCATCTTAAGCAAGGTCTCGAACACTATGAAACGTGGTTAGAAATCGCGATCTCAAGGCGTGACTATGGAACAGACATATTCAGTCTTACGGCGCACAGAAATTAGAAGTCTTCGTGAAGACCACCTGGTTTGTCTGTGCTTTAGACAAGCTTAAAGCAATGCTCATGGGATGTAAATACGAACTTACGGCACAAAATAAGATTGTCTTGACGAAGCTAGTGCTCAAGTTATGTTTATGAATACCACCCTTAGAGGATTTTCACACACTTGGAATGTCATTTTCCTCGCGCCGGTAACAAGCCTATGTTAAATTATTTAGATTTAAATGCCTTGCATCCTAGAAAAAGCGTTTTTTAAAGTGTATTTTGTAACTAGTTAGAGTTTACTTATAATATTAAAAGGTTATTAGCAACTGTTCCCGTCAGCGAAAACATTACTTCCATAATACCATTCTAAAGTCTAACTATCGTATGTTCTTATAACATACTAAGCAAAAAATCTAACAATAATCACGCAAGTGTTATTAAGAAAGTATGTCTCCAGATCCTGTAAAGTATTGTACTTAAATATTTGTTAATAATTGTTTGAAAGAGTGTGTTGTACCATTTGGCTGCAAACATTAAGTAAACGTCTTCTTTAGGCTATCGCAGACGAAAAACTCTCAACTAAATAAACAAATGCTCTATCACCAATCAAATACACTAAGGCTAACATTTACACTGGATCCAACTTGAGCGATTTTTCTCTCTGCTGAATCCGGCCGGACAGTCAACCAATTCTTCTGCCGACTGAAATAGTTACACTGGCCCGGAATTTTCATCCGATGTTTACTTCAGTTCTCAACTTTCTCTCGTGGCAAGATGGACGAAACTGACGTTCAGCAGCTAAATGTCCTTTGTGAAAACATTTTATCGAGATTCTTCTTGTTTGAGGGTTAAGTGATTTAATGGGTGAACGATATTTCCCCAGACAGGGAGGATAGCGGGGAGTTTCACTAACTATTCTCCAGATTATTGGAACAACCCACTAAATTTGGGCAATACTTCAGGTTGAAGTCAGAAACTCTCATTTACATTTTGAACGGGATGAGACCATGCATACATAAATACTCTAATTTCAGAAAGCGCATATCTCCCGAAGAAAGATTTTCTGTAACATTGAGGTATGTAAAGTTTACTTATGACCAGACTTTGTTCATACCACATTCACTTTTTCCAAATCAAATTTTTATCCAAAACTTTTTATATGCATGCAATTTTTTTTTAAATATTGTGAGAGATTTGAATTTAGTAGGTATGGAAAATTAATTTCCTTTTTAATTGTCATTACCTACACATTGTTCAATGCTTATGTACCTATTTATTTATTCCAATAAGTTATTCTGTTCTCTTGTTAACTGAAATAAAAAATACACGAGAAGACTGCTTTAAATAAAACAATCATGCTAATGATATATATTGTTTAATGCGCACAGATATACCAAAACAACTCATACAATATAAAAACAAGTCATTGGCGGGAAAATGGATCTCTGCCGATCGGCCGAGAAAGTGTAGGTATCGGTGACATTTTCTGTAATCCCTTGCGCCCATGTGGTTAGATATGAATGAACGCGAACTGATTGGAGACCCGTCGCTCGACGACTGATGACACTCTGGGGAAGAAATTGCAGATGACCATTCTGATGGCGAATAGTAAGCCTTTTGGAGTTGTGTTTTTTCCTCTTCCATTAAAACTTGTTGAATTCGTATTCTCACTGCTAACTTCCGCTGTTTGGGGATTGCACGAAAATGTTGCAACAAACTCATTAAGAACTGGCAGTCTTCACCTCTAACCTTTTCAGATAATGTTAATGCACTTCTCATTTCCTCCAATTGTTCAAATTTTCTCTTCTCCAGTGCAAGAAACTGAGCCACACCATCTGATTTGTATATTTTAGTTTTCACCTTCGCAGCAGGTGTCTTGAAAGCATTGGTACTTAAACTGCCGCCAATGTCATATTGTGTGTCAGTGGCATCAGCAGCAGCTTATTGTGGGTCTTCAGTAAAACTACTAGCCTCGTATGAAGCCCCCTTCATGGCTTCATATTGTTCTATTGGTTCACTGAAGGCAGTAAGTATCCTCAGATGTATGCTCCTCGGACGGCGCGTGAATATTACTTTTAATGTTTCTGGGTTTACACACGTGGCGAAGAAACAGAAGTTGCTCGTAAACTTCCACGACGAGACGTTTGTGACTTTGCTGCCAGTTGGCTGTTGCAACTTTTTCATATGTTCTTTGCGAAAAATATCTCGCAGGTTTGCCCATTTTCCTTTCTCAGCGCCACCTCTAAATAAAAAACAACACATTAATACCAGAACAAATAAAAACAAACTAAGTACAACAAATACACTGGAAACTAGTAAAATATGATAAATATATAATTTTAAAATAAATGACAGGAAACAAGTAAAATAGGAACACAGTAATTGTATACTGCAAGTCATCATTATTTTAGTAGCTAATAAGCATAGTATTTATTTGTTTGTTATTTGATTTATTTCAGATTTCTATCTACAGGAGTAGCATACAGATCTTTGGCATTTTCGTATCGGATGGCTCACTGCACTATTGACCAGATAGTATACGTATACTACATGTGACGCAATTTGAGAGTATTTTGTTGGTATACACATGCCTTTTCAGACCACAGAATTGCCCAGAGAGAACGCTGATATATATGAAGAACCATGGTATTTCCCGAATTGTGTTGCTTGTATAGATGGTAAGCATGTGCGAATCATGTGTTCAAAGGCATCTGGTTCCAAATTATTCAACTACAAAACCTTCTTCTCTGTGGTTCTTCAAGGAACGGGTGACGCAAAATATAGATTCATTAGTGTGGACGTCGGGGCGCACAAAAGGCAAAGTGACAGTGGTGCTTCCGTGTATCTAATTGGTTCCAGCATATACAACATGGAACGTTCACTTTTCCTGAACTAAGACAACTCCCTAGTACTGATGTCATGCTTCCTTACATCGTTCTTGGAGATCAAAGATATCCTCTGAAGGAATATTTGATGCGACCTTATCCGACAACTAATGTAAATGTTACACAGGATGTTAAAACCTACAATACAATGCATAGTCGAGCCAGAAAAACCGTGGAGTGTGCATTTGGTATACTTGTTGCGAAATGGAGATACTTGAAGAGGGCTGCAAGTTTACCCTGCCCACGTTGACAAAATAGTTACTACTGTTTGCTTATTGAACAATATCATCATTGACAAACAAGGAATAGATGAATTCCTGTTGCAAAAACACAGTCCTACAACTACGCTCTCTACCACAGACATAGATGTTTAAACAGAGCAAGACGAAAAGCATACGACATTCGCGGTAATTTCAAATTCTTCTTCAACGGACAAGGGGCGGTCGTTTTTCAGCACGACATAATGTAAAACTTTTCTTTTGGTTTTCTAAACTGCTTTATTTATTTATAAATTAAAGTGATACTACTGGATGATTCTTAATTTCCTTCTTATTAATTTTTTAAACCAAACGTTATAGACGGTTGATCGATATTGCGATATTGCTATGCTATTTTTCGGCCAAAGTTGAAGTCCATAGCTCTATAAGTTGACGGGGCTGCAGCCCTTCCCAAAATCCATAATAATTCATTTTTGAGTATTCCAAAAATAAATATTTTCTTTATTTAATATTTAAAATCCTTAATTGCATGCAACACACTGTGTTATAATGGTAAGCAATTTAAAAATTTAATGTGTGTTAATAAAAGTAATCTGTACATGACCATCTAACAAAATATATACATAGTACCGGGCAAATATGAGGTTCAGCCCCCATCCTGCGTACACTACTGGCAAGTATGTACAGGTAGGTAATTAGTTTCAAAATTAAAGTCACCAAATTTCTTCCATAGTTTTCTGTAAACTTTCCTGTTGTGGTAAGATTTTGAGGAGGTATCCCGCAGAGATTTTCTCTCTTGGACCAACGTAATTAATGTTTACACATCCATGACATTCGCGTCTATCATCACTTCACACAAATTATTTGACACAAATAACACTGCGAATTTTGTACTATCAGGCCGACGCGCATCTGATAGCACTAGGATCAAAACATGTTATTGTGCAACGTCGAGAGGCATCGGCGCATTCAGACGAAAAAAAAAAACAACTTATTTGTTCGGTGTCAGGCGTCGGCAGAGTTCGGCAGAGTTCGGCCGAGTGGGTTGGACTAAGTATAACTACTCCCAGACCATCACTTACTTTTGTTTGTTCCACCGATATCGGTCGTATCCAGCAGAGTGAAAAATCGGTCAAATTCGGTTCCAGTGTAACAATACCCTAAAATTTTCTGTAGTGTAGTCAACCGCACCCTTAGGATGTTCGCGTGGTCAAAAATAGCCATGTCAGGTATCTCATTTTAAATAGTAAAATGTGATGTACGTACATCCCTTGAACACTCCTAACACTCGGCAGCGCACGTGCACTTCATTCTTAAGGCAAAGGGACCCATGAGTGGCCACAGGTAGAATTCGTTAGCGTAGCTCCTGTGGTCAAGGCTTGGAAGTGAAGCTGGAAAAACTCTTGAGCTAGTTCAGCCTTCCGACGAGAGATTGCGACAGCAAAACATGCCACCACTGTTTCGCCTGCCTGCTGGTAGATTATAACGGAAAGCGAACCCCAGGAATGATGATTAGGTATAATTAGTCGGAGCTGTGGGTGGTAGAGGGAAAATTCAGCTTACCCCCTGGGGACAACACAAATTGCTTTCATTCCTTCATACCACCCTTCCCTGCATTTCCATCTTTGTCACCGCCACAACTCATACTTCAGAAAGGAATGCAGTGTGACTGGCCATGATACTAGATCTAGTTGAGTCACCGGTGTGATTGATTAGAAACATTACAATAAGTGAATTGTGTTCTATCTAAATCTTCCTTTATAAGTTATATTGTAAAACATGAGGAGCATGAAACGAAGCTAAATTGCATTTTTTTATTGTCCGTTGAGGGAAGCGATGAGCTATCCGTCAAACAATACACATTCAGACATTTGTGGCCCACGGCCTTGTTTATTCTTTTACGAGACGTTTACAGTACTTATTTCCTTTGACTTTTCCATATTAGAAAAATTGCAAATAAAGCTAATTAAGCTAAATTGTTTAAAACCAATACTAATACTATACTGTAATGACACAATTATTTACCCAAAGTTTCAAATGGTAATATGATGCTGTTGGAGAAGTACCCTTGTTTATGGTCAAACTGCATTAGTGTATTTTTACAAATACTTATATATGGGTCAGTAACGGCATAATAAAAATTAGAAAATGTTGTTCTTTTTATTTGAATTTAAAATTTTTATTTTAAACAGGTAGTGAATTATTGCCTTAATAAAAAATTATATTTGGGGTTGCTTAGGACAACACCTGATTGGGGAACGTAGCCCGGAGTTAGTGTACTAAACATTCAATTACAATGCGAGGAATTAATCAAACTCAACTAGGAGATGTTAGCATGACTTCTNGAGTTAGTGTACTAAACATTCAATTACAATGCGAGGAATTAATCAAACTCAACTAGGAGATGTTAGCATGACTTCTACGGGTCTTCAACGGGAGGCATCTTAAAGTTGGCAAGTAGCCATTAGGTAAATAATCCAATACACAGGAGCAAACTAGAAAAGGAAGACAATTCTTAAAAAAAAATACATTTATTTTTAGTGTAGAAAAGTACAAATATAATAATTTACAAACGTCCTTGTATAAGTTACACAGAACTAGACTTCATGTAGCTCAAAATACGTTTTAGCGGCAAACTACTTTTTTTTTAGATTTCTCTAAAAGCATCTCCAAGCCAACACACACGTTAGTTCGGGGAGTGAACGAATAAAGAGGGCGCCGCGACCATGCTAACGGAANGCTGTTGGTGAAGAACTCTTGTTTATGGTCAAACTGCGTAAGTGTATTTTTTCAAATACTTGTATATGGGTCAGTAACGGCATAAAAATGTCAGAAATGAGAAAATGTTGTCCTTTTTATTTGAATTTAAAATTTTTATTTTAAACAGGTAGTGAATTATTGCCTTAATAAAAAATTATATTTGGGGTTGCTTAGGACAACACCTGATTGGGGAACGTAGCCCGGAGTTAGCGTACTAAACATTCAATTACAATGCGAGGAATTAATCAAACTCAACTAGGAGATGTTAGCATGACTTCTACGGGTCTTCAACGGGAGGCATCTTAAAGTTGGCAAGTAGCCATTAAGTAAATAATCCAATACGCAGGAGCAAACTAGAAAAGGAAGACAATTCTTTAAAAAAAGACATCTATTTTTAGTGTAGAAAAGTACAAATATAATAATTTACAAACGTCCTTGTATAAGTTACACAGAACTAGACTTCATGTAGCTCAAAATACGTTTTAGCGGCAAACTACTTTTTTTTTAGATTTCTCTAAAAGCATCTCCAAGCCAACACACACGTTAGTTCGGGGAGTGAACGAATAAAGAGGGCGCCGCGACCATGCTAACGGAATACGAGCGAATCTACTAACGAGCAGAATTACTCTATAGGTACCGAGGCAATACGTCTATAATTCAATAAATGAATGAAAACCAGAACTAGGATGTTGACTAATTACTGTTATTCTCCTTCATCGGGGTCAGCCCGGTGTACTCCACACGATTCTACCAGCCCATCGCCCAGAGGACCCTTTGGCAGTTCGTTGGATACGTTCGTCTACATCTTCAATTATCTAGCGAACGAAATACAGGAAGCCGAGAAAATAAAACTAAGAACAGGAAATTGCCGGGGCAAAAGCGGGCGTTTCGCCCTTATTTAGTACCCCTGCCTCTAGAAGACGTGGGTAGTCTATCCACCCGGCAAAGGAGGCCTGTGATGTTTTCCACAGGCTATAATAATGATGGCTGCAGACCACTGGTATGAATGTGCTACCAATAGCTCGGAAAAACGACAGCTGCCCACCGGGATGTGACAGCTGAACTTACGAAGTTTACCAACTAGATGGACGCCACCCCGTTCCTTCAGGCGGCAGACACAAAACCCAATATTTTCTGTAAAAAAAGTGTATAAACATGATACAATATGACGAGTTTGTCTAGTCTCCAAGTACCGTAGTTACAAAAAAGGACAGTATAGCTGCGTAGTATGTGAATATTAAAACTCCTTATAAATTCATGTTGACTTCAATGCTAACTTATTTCCAAACAAATTTGAGAGCTTTTTGGCTCAGTGTAACTGCGTCTATCAAATAATGTGTAGAATCTGTTTTGACAACACTGTTGTATATGCACTTAAGAGCCTAAAAAACTGGTGTACCCACCTAATATCGTGTAGGGCCCCCGCGAGTACGCAAAAGTGCCACAAGACGACGTGGCATGGACTCGACTAATGTCTGAAGGTATGCAGGAGGCAATTCACACCATGAATCCTGCAGGGCAGTCCACAAATCCAAAGGAGTACGAGGCGGTGGAGATATCTTCCTAACAGCACGTTGCAAGGCATTTCAGATATGCTCAATAATGTTCATGTCTAGTGATTTAGGTGGCCAATGGAAGTGCCTAAAGTCAGATGAGTGTTCCTGGAGCCACTCTGTAGCAACTCTCAATGTGTAGG
The DNA here is from genome assembly GCA_002778355.1 of Clitarchus hookeri. Lineage (NCBI taxonomy): Eukaryota > Metazoa > Arthropoda > Insecta > Phasmatodea > Phasmatidae > Clitarchus > Clitarchus hookeri. Next base: position 841,237 of record NQII01000342.1, read on the forward strand.
GGTGTCGCATTGTCCTGGTCCGTCGGAATGCACAATGGACATGAATAGGTGCAGGTGATCGGACAGGATGGTTACGTATCTGTCACCTGTCAGAGTCGTATATAGACGTATTATAGACCATGACAGAGCCTCCACCAGCTTGAACAGTCCCCTGTTGACATGTAGGGTCCATGGATTCATGACGATGTCTCCATACCCATACACGTCCATCCGCCCGATACAATTGGAAACGAGACTAGTAAGACCAGGCAACGTGTTTCTAGTCATCAACAGTCCAATGGCGATGTTGGCGCGCCCAGGCGAGGCGTGGAGCTTTGTGTCGTGCAGTCAACAACGGTGCACGAGTGTGCCTTCGGCTCCGAAAGCACAATATCAATGATGGTCCGTTCAATAGTTCGCACGCTAGCACATGTTGATGACCCAGCATTGAAATTTGCGCCAATTTGAGAAAGGGTTGCACGTCTTTCACTTTTAATGATTCTCGTCAGTCGTTGTTTGTCCCGTTCGTTCATGATTGTTTTCCGGCCACAGCGATGTCGAAGATTTGATGTTTTACCGAATTCCCGATATTCGCGGTACACTCTTGGAATGGTAGTAAGCGAAAATCCCAATTTTATCGCTACCTCGGAGATGTTATGTCCCATCTCTCGTGCGCCGACTTTAACACCACGTTCAAACTCACTTAAATCTTGATAACCTGCCATTGTAGCAGCAGTAACCGATCTTGCAACTTTTCCAGACGCTTGTTGTCTTATATAGGCGCTGCCGACCGCATCGTGTTACTCTGATTGATTCCATACCTCTGTTATTTGCATACGCACGCCTATACCAGTTTTTTTGACTCTCTAGTGTAATATAAAACCAGATATCATCACAATAAATTTTAATGTTTTGGTTGTCAAGTATGCAGTTATATTAACAAAAAAATAATAGTAAAATAAATAAGTTATTGCCTAACTTACGAAACACTTGCATGCCGAAATGTGTTATAAAGATAAAGCAATTAAGAACTAATATTTGACATCATTAGGACCGTCATAAATGACGTTACAAAATAAACTAAATCGCATGATATAGTTAAATTACTGCGTGGTGTGAATGTGGCTTTAACGGATTATAATATCTGCATTTTTTTTAAAAGAGACACTCTTCTTGCACTGATGCATATGTTTTTCAATCGTATCGCCTGTAAAATGTCGAAGGTAGCCATTTGAAGTCCATTATGGGTATACAAAGAATACTTACTCTGTTCAAACAACAATTTCAGGTCACACAGATCGTTACTGGACTCACCATTCGAGGCAACACGAAGCAAACACGGAACAATACGCTGACCTACGGCGAATGCCCTTTTATACTAGAGTTTTCGACTGTCACCAAAGCGTAAACATAGGTTAATGTAGAGTAAACTAGGATAGCGGATGGTGTGTGGCCAGCACTTAATCCGGTCAGGCGATTGGTTGAATTATGGAACAAAGGACGAGCGATAAACATGCAAACATAACTGTTACAATATCGTTTTCCGTACAGTAATTATAATATGTCAACTTTGATTTTTGATATGGTTATAAATCTTACTATTTCTTTCAATAAACTGCCAATAAATTACAATTTATAATACAACTTCCGATTTGGATTTCGATGTTTCTTTGTTGCACAATAAGAATAACGGTTACATAATGGGAACGTACTTGTTTGCTGTTCAACTCCAATGTACGTGTTCATAATTTCACTCCTGTTCGGTATCAGTTTTAGTAGTGGCTTTACTAAGTAAAATCCCGGTTGGGCGAACAAAATGATTGCCAAAACAAGGCAACTGTGTCAGCATACTAGTAGATGAATCTGCTACATCCAGAGTGAGTATAACTATTAAAATATGGTCACGGAACCAAAAAGAGGCTACGAGGTTAGTTTCTATTTTTCCAGATCCAAATTTCATCGGACCAACCAAAGTCCGAATTTTTTATATATAATTTTATGCACGTGTAGTGTATTATGTATTGAAAATCTCCAACACGTTCTTTTCTCCAGGGTTTACAGAACCGATCGATGTGCGTATCTCGTAAATGATTGATTTGAACTGTACGGCAGATTTTGACATTGACCATACTCTAACGGGTACTTTACAGACTTTGACACAGCCCCATTATTTGTGATTTCATTGTGAACGTGTGTTCGTACGAGTTCAATTAAATGACTACGCATGTACCACCAGCATAAAATTTGCATTTAAAAGGCGAGTACTAGTAATATGTAATACAATTGTCACAAACATGAAAATGGAATATACACGGAGAAAAAGATGAAAGCTTTACAGAACAACAGAGGAAAAGCAGACGATGGACTACACAATAAATAAATGTATATATATATATATTTATATATACACACACACGTATACATACTAACTATAAAATTTATTTTTAACATTTATTTTAGCCAAGGCAGAGGTTTTACATCATAAATTAATACGTAGATTATAATGTGATATTTTCAACACCATTTTCAGAACACAATACAAGCGCTTTATAAACAATATTGTTTGCATTGAATTTATTAAGATTATTTAAATTGTCATAAGTGACAGACTATCTTGTGTAAGTAACTAAAATAAAACACTATTTATAATGAGCCATTTTCAACTGTTACTTGTTATTTATCTGCAGCTGCCTGAGCTTGCAGTTTATGCTGCAGCTCTCGGACCCGCATTACTCTTCTGATACGACTGTCCGCTAATTCCGGCAACAAGCTCTCCATATAAAATCTCCGCAATTTTGGTGACATAATTTTTTCCCAAAATTGAACGTCTCTTTCTTCCCTCATTACTTAAATTCCACTGTCGCAATAAATTACCAAGTCACAGAATTTTCTGTGCGATATTTGGAATTGCCCTTGTATTTGGCATCTGTACCGATGTGATTTTTTAAGTTGCAACTTGTCATTTTTTATTTCTATGCAGAGATTCGTACAGTTTACGGCTTCACGAATGTACATGTTTCCTATAGATGGCACACACTTTATTTCAACAATGCCATCTTTCTCCAAAATTCCATCTGGGCTTGCTCCAAGGTATGGTACTTCAAGGTGAACAAAAAAATGCCACAAGGTGCTACAGTTGTCTGCTTCTCTTTCTCGTAAGCGGATATGGCTATTTTTTCGTGAACTCGGCCGTAAATAATAGCTGGTGAATAGAGTTCGGTTCCACAAACAATATTTTTTACACTATTGTGGCAAGATTTAGCATTCCTCATACAACAGATAACCTCGAATCGTGATGCAGTTAGTCTCTGCTGTCTTGCCTGCATCCCCAGTGGATTTTCACGCTGTCCAACGGTAGCTCGTTCTAATGTGGAACATAACGTCAGAGAACCTGCTTTTTCCTGCAGTTTTCTTAAAATTGTGTTCATCTGGCTTTGAAGATCATTGGGATCTAAATCAGATTTTGCAGCATTTGGACCACACTCAATGTCACCAGCTGTTTCGTCAAACTTTCTGTTCTTTTTTTTTTTTGCGTTGGTATTTTCCTATGTCACTAAAATTTAATCTTTTAGATGACCGAGACCTTTCTCGCTTCGNAGTTTTCTTAAAATTGTGTTCATCTGGCTTTGAAGATCATTGGGATCTAAATCAGATTTTGCAGCATTTGGACCATACTCAATGTCACCAGCTGTTTCGTCAAACTTTCTGTTCTTTTTTTTTTTGCGTTGGTATTTTCCTATGTCACTAAAATTTAATCTTTTAGATGACCGAGACCTTTCTCGCTTCGCTCAGATTTTCTTACAAATATTTCCTGAACTGTTTCCAGTCATGCTTTTCCAAGAACTCTTCATATAAGATGGACCATCCATGTTTGCTAGAGTAGCCCCATAGCAACGTTGCCTGTATGATTACCCTTTTGCATGGTCAACTCTTTTGCCACCTGTCAGTTTGCAAATTAAAGAGTTGAGGTTTTCAGCTACATTTGTCGTTTTGTTCAGAACAAGACAATCTGCCTTTCTGACAATGCGATGTAGCAATATAATAATCTCATCCATTAATTTCGCCTTCTCTAAGTACGGTACCTTATTTACAGTTTCATCTTGTCGAGAGCAGTATGATGCACAACATGAGAAATGGTCACCGAAAACATCGCGGAGGACGTTTCGTAGATCTTTCATAAGCTTATCAACATTTCCTTCGGAATTTCTAATGGCTCCACGAACTGCAGCTGTGAGGCGAGGAATGTTCTGTCTAATTATTTTTCGCCCCTCTAAGTCCAAAGTGGTCTTTGAGGTTAGAGTGTGCAAATTCGAGGTGTACCCTCGCACGATGTGATTTGCACATTCTATTTTCTTAATTTTGTCTCCAAAAGGAGCCCTCTCCCTAGCTCTCGCAAAAATACTGGAGTCTCCATCACCTACTCGTTAGGAACTTCACCCATACAGCATATTCAGAAATGAATGCTCAAGTCCTTCCACGAACAATCGTTTGCTCCACCCTGGATGATGAACCAGAATAATTTTGGTTGCACGTGTGTTGTTTTGGTTGGGAACACTCTGCTGTCGTGGAACACACACTTAACAAAAATTTTTCTGTAACACCTAATAAAGAATCATCCCTGATCTCCCACCAATAACGCAAGCCTGGGGAAAAAAACATGTTATCTAATTTTTCTGATATTTTACTTCAATATATTAATCAATAAACCATTATAGACCAAATACAAAATCTTTGGAGGCTTTTTCGCCACTAGAGAATTAAAAACTGTAGCAACAAATTGCATTGTAATTACAGCAGGTCGTCACACACGTATCCTGAAGTAGATGTAAAAAATTTCAACCATTATTGACTAGTTATTTTTAATAAGTCCAATGTCTCTAGAAGCTGGTGGAAAATGGATTATAAGACAAACTTCGTTTAAAGGCGATCGTGGCTTAGATTTTGTTACCGAGAAAAATTACGCGTTATAAAACAAATTGAATTGACAACAGACTGTTTCAACCTTGTTTTGGCATCATTAACCACCTTCAACGCTTGATTTACTTTACATTAGTTTACACATTTCTATCATTGTGTAAAAAGAACAACAGCAGCAGTGAATAACACTAATTGCTATCGAGGGTAATACGATGCAGTGTGATCGGCCACAGGTTAAAAATTATAGAAATATACAACATGCATTTATTTTGCTCTAGCTGTACTGTCTCGATAAAATGGCTGTATATACAGATTGCCAAACGTTTGAATGATTGAGACAAAATTTGAACTCTTTCCTTTATAATTCCCAAAATAGCGAAATAAATGTTATTTATAATTATTTTTATAGACACTCAAATTATTGGGCATTAATATAACTCACTGGGGGAAAAAATCTTGTCAATAATGCAATTAATTGAAAGAATAAAAAATGTAAAAACATTTTCGAACATCATTTAAAAATTACTCCAGCTTATTAACTCTACACGTGCCTGCCGAATTCGGTAGGAATCGGTCAATTGTTTCCCAAGATGTGACATAAAAGTTTTATTTGTTCGTGAGGTGTTATATTACAAAATGGGGGACAAAAAAGGCTATGTGCAGACGTTTTTAATGGTTTTAATATACCGGGGGAACCTAAGGCAGGCCACCTGAATAACACTGCCAATTTCAGTGGCAGAAGAAAATGTTTCAGACAAAAGTTGTTTGGGTCCAAGGCGCTAATAACTTTATAGCTATAATGTCCCCGTATGTGGAAGGTTAAAGAAGATACAAAGGTCAACCATGTTAATCTAAATGGAATTATAATAATTATAACCCCCCCCCCNCCCCCCGACAGTGTATATGAAGATGCAATAAAAACGATGACATTTGCCGGTCATCCAAGATCGCTGAAGGTCAATGACGAAGAAAACTGCACCACACTATGGAAAAATGGGCCGACGTAGCACCGTCCTGTAGTGACTGTAGGCGTCCTGTAGCTGGTGTTTGTTTAAACAAACACCAGCCTCAGACTAAGCTTCCTTTGTTATTTTATTATGATATCAGGTATTTAAATTGGTGACCTTGGGCATTGATACACACTGTAATGCGATTATGAGCGGACATTGCCGCACATCGAATTGCACCTGGAATTGGTGCAGAACAAGCTCGTATTATACGGCCTTTCATGTCTTCGGGAGTCATCGGTGGGTCTTTGTAGACTTGTTGCTTTAACGTTCCCCACAGATAAATGTCCAGAGGCGTTACGTCGGGGGAACATGCAGGCTATTTAGTGTTTTCAGACCGACCTATCTAACGACCACCGAAAGTTCTGTTAAGAACCATCTATTACTTCTTAATACGCACTATCGAGAGATACTAATAAACATTATCGTTCCATTTAAAGTAATGAAGTTGACATTTGTATCTTCTTTACCCTTCTACATACGCAGTAATTATTACTATCAAGTGATTAGCGCCTTGGACCCAAGGAACTTTTGTCTGAAACATTTTCTTCTACAACTTAATTTGTCTGTGCTTTTCAGGTGACCTGCCTTAGGTGCATCATCCAGTATTCACTGCCCGCATACAAAGTTAAGATGGAAATGATTACATGATTTCTACGATATATTTTGCTATACTAAAATGGCTATCTGGCCGCCATTTTGAAAATAAATGTCTTAAATACTTAAAACACACTAATGTATTTCACATACCATAGTGCTACTTGTTTTCCAAATTTTGTAGGAATTGGTCAATGGTTTCTCAAGATATGACATAGAAACTTTATAAATTAATGCCACCTACTTACTAAAAGGCGAACAAAAGAGTTTAGTGTTGGTATATATGATGCTTCCAATAGAAACTTTGAGCACCGTAAACCGGGTCTTCTTTGTTCCTATAGGGGCTACTTGCTCCAAAGAAAATGATGATTCAGAGCTCTCTAGTGAGCACTCTGGTGACCACTGTTGATTGCTTGTACCATGACAATATAGATGCCACCACGTGGCCTAAAAATAAATCTCTAGGTTGTGTAAATGTTTGGTACCCATAAATAGTCTACAAAATACTGGGACTTATTTTTATCCAGTAGATTTTTCTATATTTTTTGCATGGATTTACGAACTGGAGCAAATTAACCCACCCCCTGTGGGTTACTTTGTCCCATTTTACAAAAATTCATAAAAAAATACTTTTGTAGTTCAATGTCAGTTACATCTGTGTGGTGCCGAGCCAAAGGCTTATAGATAACATTTAATATATTAGATAATTTATTTTAATAGTTCATTGAAAATTCACAACACTTTCTTTCTAAAAATCGTAAATATCGGAGCAAAGTAACCCTGGTTTATAGGCCAGTAGTAATAGACTACAACAAGGAAATAATTCCGAAATTTTTTTTTTTTTTTTAATGGCTTCAGTTATGACCCAATATGACTGTCCTAGGTTTTCCCCCTCCGCTGAGGTGAGCTTCGGCGGTGGTGGGGGAAAATGTGCAGACCGGTTCTTTATTGTTCGGCCACCTGGCGCCGGGCGGTCCCTCGATCCCTTCCCTTCCTACCCTTCCCTTCTTCTCTTCTCAATGCTCTGACGAGCCCTTAGCTTCCAGTATGTGGTGTTTAACTCACTAGTTTGGACCTTCGTAATGTGTTTGTGTTCCTGTGCATTCCAACATGACGGAGTTATGTGCTGTGTGTGATCAGACAATATCAGAGAATAAAGCAGTAACTGTGAAAGAGAGGGGAATTCAAACATTGCTTGAGTGTAGCAAGAGGAGATGTGATAAAAAGTATCTTCACTTTCAAAAACTTGAGACTGTGAAACTACATTCAGCATGTCACAAAAATTATACAAGAGAAAAATGTGTGGCTGCAGCTGCGAAAGCTGGCCTCAGTGGACAACGGCAAGTGTGAGCAGGTCAGTCAGCTTTCAATTTAAAAAATCTGTGTTTTTTTTGTGCTGAAGATGCCAGTGATGATTTCATCTCCAACAGAAAAGAAAACCTATTGAGAGGCGTGAAAGTGTCGGTCTAGTAACTACACTCCACTTGAAGGACAAAATCGTAGAAATTGTTGCTGGCCGAGCGGACCAGTGGGGACATGAAGTAAGCACCCGCTTAGCCATCGTGAGTGAGTTGGTCGCAACTGATGGAAGGTACCACCACAATTGCATGAGGAAGTTTTATAAACCTGTACACCAAAGAGTCACCCCAGGTAGACCCGAAGATGAGAATATAACTGCTGCAGTTGACCACATTAGCAATTATATTGAAAGCATGGAAGATTAATGCCAGTTTTCTGTGAAAGAAACACTGAAAGGTTTTACCGGCCCAATTCCTCATGAAAAACAACTGAAGGCAAGGTTGTTGGACAAGTATGGGAGTGACATTCTCATTTCAGATGGTAAAAACCGAGAAACAGTAATTTGTTTTCGAAATATGCGATACAAAATTTTGACTCAACAATGGTACGAATCTCGAAAAAAGAATGAGCAAGAAGAACGTCTCCGAATAGTTGAAGCTGCAGCTGACATCATCCGGGAAGATGTCCGTTCAAAAGTGTATGCACTTGATACTTACCCCGACCCCCAAAACTTCTTGCAGAACTGTGAGGAGGACGTTCCTGTTTCACTGAAGTTGTTGGTGGATACTATCCTCTCGAGAGGGAAGATAGGGAAAGAAGAAAAACACAGAACAAAGACAATTTCTATTGTACACGCAATAATTGCAGCCACAAGACCCAGATTGTTCCATTCCTCACTTCAGGTTGGATTTGGTGTTCTCCTCTCAAGGAAGTATGGTTCTAGGGACCTAGGGATTCTGCTGCTCATACGAAGAAGTTCGGAATTTTGAAGCATCTTGCATGAATCACCCTCAGAGCTCGGAGTATCGTAACACATTTTCACAGTTTGTCTTTGACAATGCAGATGTCAACGTCGACACTCTTAATGTCTCCAACAATTTCCATGCTATGGGTGGCATTAACTACATAGCACCAGCAATTTCTCCTGTAAATACTGGCATTCTACCTAGAGTGACTGCTACTCCAAAGGCAAGAACTGTTGGCGAGTTAGGTGCTATTCCAGTTATTACATTTGAAAAAAGTGTGTCATCTTTCAAATACATTCTGTTTGAGGACCTGATGGAAAACCGTTTCAGCGTGAACATCAAAACTACCGATTTCCAGTGGATCCTAGGGAAATGGAAAGGAGACGATCTTCCAGGATGGAATGGCTACATGAAGCGGGCCACATCCTCAAAGCCCTACAAAACCTCACTAACTGTTTTTATTCCATTCATCAATGCCCCCCAAGCAACTATGACACAGTTTTTACATCACTTCTCACTGCAGCCAACAAATGCAAGGCCATCAATCAAGGCACCTGTTTTGTTTCGTTTGACCAGCCATTATACTTGAAGGCATGTGAAATAGTCGCATCCAGACGTGCTGATTCTGAGCTAAGTACAGTCATTGTCCAGTTAGGAGGTTTTCACCTTCTAATGTCATTTTTAAGGTGCAGTTGGGTACTTCATGGATGGTAGTGGTTTGCAACAGCTTTTTGGTGTTGCATATGCTCAGGCATCTACAGAAAAAATTATCGCAGGGCGTGCTTACTCTAGGGCAGTTCGGGCCCATACCTTCTACAATTTGGCTCTTGGACAGGTCATCCTAACAAGCATGAAAATGAGTGAGGAAGAAACAAACGTTCAATTGGAGGCCTCTGGAGGAGCTTTTCTTGCAACAACTGATCCCCTTGAATAAAATCCTGATATTGAAAATGTCAAGCAAATGTTTGCAAACAAACTTGAGGAGCTTGAGCTCATTGGTCCCAATGCCAAGCTTTGGGTCCAATACTTTTGTATGACAACCCTGATGAAACAGTTTATTCAAGCTGAGAGGAGTGGAGACTGAGAACTGCACATCAATACAGTGAAGAAGACGCTGCCTTACTTTCACGCGGGTGGCCACTTTCTCTATGTGAAGTCAGCACAGCTGTGTGCAGGATATGTTGGACCTTGAGAGTAAACTATCACGAACGGACTATGAAAGATTCGTAGTGCAAGGCTGGTTCACGATCAGGCGGTCTGACAAATTCTGGAGTGGAATTTGGTCCGACATGACTATCGAACAGACACTGATGCGGTCTTTGAAAAGTAGAGGTGGTCTTAGTCATGGTCGTGGCATCTCAGACAGCACCATGCCCATTGTTNATCAATACAGTGAAGAAGACGCTGCCTTACTTTCACGCGGGTGGCCACTTTCTCTATGTGAAGTCAGCACAGCTGTGTGCAGGATATGTTGGACCTTGAGAGTAAACTATCACGAACGGACTATGAAAGATTCGTAGTGCAAGGCTGGTTCACGATCAGGCGGTCTGACAAATTCTGGAGTGGAATTTGGTCCGACATGACTATCGAACAAACACTGATGCGGTCTTTGAAAAGTAGAGGTGGTCTTAGTCATGGTCGTGGCATCTCAGACAGCACCATGCCCATTGTTACCACAGTTTCACAACAAGTGGAAGATTTGTGTGGGGTGTCATTTTCCACCTCGGAACAACATGTTGATGCCAGGGATGCTAGAGTACTGCGCGACAATACAGATCTCCAGAAGTTTGTGAAGTGGTTTGAATCCCATGAACCGTTTCCCACTACCGAATTCGTCATGTCCATCAGCACAGGCATCCTTGCAGATGAGACAGTCAATTGTCACAGAGCTTTCGAACTTGGAAAGTCTTCAATGCTTAGTTTGGTTGGAAAAAAAGTTTGAGCAAATAAAGTTTGTCAGGAAGAATCGAGTCATCAACATGCAAGGATTCAAGTCAAAAGTGAACAATGGTGGAGAATATATACCTGTGAACCCAGAGACACTATTTCGCCTCATTGCCCTGCTCAAAAAGTCAGACGAGGAGTTGAAGACATACTTGGAGTATGAGCTGGCGCCGTACCCATTGTCACTGTTCGACGAACTTGCGATGAGGAAGACATCCAAGTCAGTCTTCTACGATCTTTTCTCTCCACTTACTGAAAGCGTCAACCTGGATGGAGCTGTCTACATCCATTGACAGAGGATTTCTCCTTCATCGCTTGGCGTGGAAGAGTGGGGAGACATACCATTCAATTGTCAACAAATATGTGAACCACCTTAAAAGGGCCCAACTACTGTGGTTTTTGATGACTACCTCGAAGGCACGTCAAAATGTATCAAGTCTGCTGAATGCCTCCGACGGGCTAAGAAACATAGTGTGCTGGAGGTCATTCTCAGCACATTTATGACAGTGACGATGACCCAGGAACAGTTTCTATCAAACGATAAAAACAAAGGAAGACAGGTTACCCTCCTCACTGAGAGATTTGAAAGTGACGGCCTCTCAGTTAAACAAGCTGATGAGGTTGCAGATCACCTAATTTTCAGAACTGCTGTAGATGCTGCACAGATGCATCCAGTCGTTGCTCTCGTGGGCGAAGACACAGATATCCTGATTATCCTCACAGCTGTAGCCCCACCATCGACCAATATTTACTTCGTGAAACCTGGAAAAGTAACTCTACCATCGAAAATATTTTTAACGCCACAGTTTCCAGAAACCCAACTCGGTGAAGAACAACCTGTTATTCCTCCACACATTGAGTGGTTGTGATACGACATCGGCATTTTACAGGCAGGGGAAGAAAATGTTCGTGAAACTGGCGGTGAAAGAAGAGCATCTATTGAACTACTATAACGTGTTCATGAGCCAAAGCGCGTCACCAGAAGATGTCGCAAGATCTGGAATACGCTTTCTGGTCGCTCTGTATGGAGGTAAGACAGGAGACACCCTTGACAAATTGAGGTTCGGTCTGTTCGCCAGGTCGTTGGTGAAATCTAACTTCAACTTGGCTTCCCTACCACCGACCACAGAAGCTGCCCGCCAGCACTGTTGGAGGGTCTACCTGCAAGTGCAATTGTGGTTAGGGAACCAAATGGATCCCCTCAAATGGGGACGGAAACCCTCCACCTTCGGCCTGGCTCCTGTTCCTACCTCCAAGGAACCAGCTCCTCAGTCCCTCCTTTGTGACAATCTCCTGTCAGTGTACAAAAAGATGCGCAGGATTGTGTAGTTGTCGCAAGGCAGGGATAAAGTGCTCCGTCATCTGCAGGAGCTGCAAGGAGGACTCCTGCATGAACACGGTGAACATCGACGTTCTTGAGGATGCTGGTGGCTTTGATGAAAACCTAACGGAGCTGTTCGTGACACCATACACAGACGCAGAAGAACTTGCCGAAGAAGAAGAAGAATAAGAAACGAACATTGAACCACCGAAGAAACGGACCAGATCCACTGTTTGATTCATTCTCTTTCATGTTCAGTTGTAAGAATTTGTTGTGAGAAGTTTCGTGTATAGTAGTTCCTGTTCATGTTTAGATCCACTGTTTAATTCATTCAATTTCATGTTCAGTTGTAAGAATTTGTTTAAGAAGTTTAATGTTTAGTTGTAAGAATTTCTAAGAAGTTGTAAGAATTTCTAAGAAGTTGTTAGAATTTATGTATTTAACTAATAAATATTAATGCTTTATTATCCAAAAATAAGTGCTGGTGTCTCAAATTATTCTTTCCCTATTATTTCTGCAACATTTTTTGAAGAATAATTACATTTCAAGGGTAGTTAAAAAATTGGTTAGATTTCGACGTAAAATTTAATACTGGACGTAGACTTTAAAGCTCTGCAACTTCTACTAAGACGCTTTTGTGAAATAGAAGGTATCTTTGGAGATATTTCCGTAAAACGAACGTCAAAACTACATTTTTTCACTAAGCCGGAAAAATAGTACAACTTTTAGGTTAGCCTGTACAGTCATGGATGTGTCAAATTGTACATTTTTGGTGCTCATTCGACGCAGAATTAAACGCTGTACAACTTTTACGGAGACCACTTTTTGATTCCATTGAGTAGTTTCCGAGATATCGGCATAAAACTGCAAAAAAAAACCCTTTTACAGGCACATTTTCCCCCACCACCGCCGAAGCTCACCTTGTCGGAGGGGGGAAACCTAGGACAGTCATATTGTGCCATAACTGAAGCCATTCAAACAAAACTTTCTGTTTTCGGAATTATTTCCTTGTTGGGCATTTTTTTAGTCTAATACTACTGGCCTATTAAGGTATACAAATTATGGTCAAAGTAAGGCAGACTGTATGGTAGGTTACCAAGTAAACCCAAAATATTTCTATAGCCACTATTTTGAAATTTAGTGCCAAATATATTTAAATTGCATACATTTACATGGTATACCAAAGTATTACATACTTGCCAAATATGGCTAGAATTGGTTGAGTATTTTTCGAGTCATAAAATAAAAGGTGAATTTTTTCGTATGTTGCTATATTCCGAAATGGCGGACTAACAACTTAATCCATCTATAAACTCAATGCTTATATTAGGCACAGTGAAAATACGACATTTGGTTTCAATCGGTTAAATGCCCACTTAGCAAGATACAGTCGGCCGATTGTAGTTTTACTGATTGTTTTGCTGGATTACTGCTGATCCAGAAAACTTATGGGTCTACACAACTTTCCCTGCTATGATTTACTGCTGGCACCATTACATTTGGCATGTCATTAATCGCACTCTGATGCTGATGGAAATGAAACTGATGTTTGAGAGTAGATGAACTACTAATGGCCCATAAATGGCTTACCAACAGTATTCCAGCAATGACCGCACATAACATATATACATATTGTTAGTCAGAGTATGGGTAATCATCTGTAGGCCATTTTATGGCTGTGAAGTGGTACATCGATGAACCATTGCTGGTGCAATTTGGCTTATTATTGAAATTTTTATGACTCCCACTTTTCGCAGATAGCTTCTTCAAACTACACACAAGTATATGTATATATATCGGATAATTCACAGCACTCGTATCGACCCTTTTTCTCGGAAACCACACGGGACCTGGGATTCGATAAAAAAAAGTGTGATATGAAGAATCGAATGGTAGTAATTCCATTCCCCCGAACATACTGGAGGTAGGTGTATAAGAGGTGAGTTTTGAAATTATAAATAGGAATGTGGGTCTTATAAGGTATCGTTACACAGGTAGTCTAAAAGGAATCTACATTTACAACGACACTTTTTTTCTGACGTGTATAGTTTATGCACAATAAACTAAATTATGTAAGCATATGGTTTGTGATGTGCGTGTTTTACGCACAATGAAAATTTATCGCAAACATGGTTTACTTACTACAATCAAAAGAAAATCAACTAAGCATGTTGTTTTTATGGCGTGTATACTGTACAATCAAAAGGACGTCGGTTGTACTGTAAATACCAGTATGTTGTGAGAGAACTTCCGTGAACTGGGAACTGGGAACACTCATTCGCACACAGCACTCTTCATAAGAGTTCTAAATGTGGACCACCCTAGATCAGATATGACTCTGATCTCCGTCTTACATTCGCGGATGCTTGGTGGACCTCAGTACTGATGAGAGATCCACATGCTGCTATGATTCTGTAATTCATGCAATGTAAAACGAATGACTGTCTGAATTAACGAACGTTCGATTGTCAGTTAACTTTCATGCAAAACCTGCAGTTCCTCTAAGTGCTGTAGATGGCTTATCTGCTTGCAGCTTATTGCTGCCTTATTCTCTGCGTTTGTTCGGAAGCAGTCTAATAATAACAGTTAAGTGTATCCAATTATCATTGGTTGTGCGTAAACTATGCACGTCAGGTACACAATGTGCGCCATTGGAGTGCGAGATTCGCTTTGATACTAGCAGTGAACTGTGTGCCTTACTGTATGGACTCGTGCAGTAGGTATTATACTGTTTCCGAGCAAAAGCGGAGAATAATGCAGCACTACCCAGCAAGCAGATAAGCTTTCTACCACTTACAGGAACTGCAGGCTTTGCATGCAAGTTAACTGACAATCGAAAAGTCGTCCATTCTGACAGTCATTCGTTTTACATTGCAACCATTAATCGTGTGTGTTGTTTCAGTGTTAGACATTGTCTGTCAGTGGTGTTGCTTTCTGAATGGAATGCCATTTATGAACGAAGAAGCATTTGACATGCTGATGATACTAGGAGAATGTCGTCGGAACTGCAGAGCTTCTGTCCGTTTGTACGTAGAGAGATACCCACAGTACGTCCATCACTCGTCCAATGCCTTCCAGCATCTTGCATGTCGCGTGCGCACATTTGGGTTAGTTGAACCGACACGCAACAAACATCGTCGCATGAGACGACCTTCAAGAGACTAGATGGCTGTTGATGTACTTTCTACCATGGTAGTTAATCCTCATGATTCTACACGGAGGATTGCCCGCGACTCAGTATTGTCTCAAAGTACAGTCTGGAGAATCCTAGGTTATAATCATTTACATCCCTACCATGTACAACTTCTCCAAGAACTTGAGCATAATGACTATCCTAAGCTCATTGATTTTTGCAACTGGTACCTGAGCAAGGACCATGCTTTCCGTAGCAACATTTTATGGACTGATGAGTCTACATTCAGGGGTAATTGTGGCGTTAACATACATAATGACTATTACTTGTCTACAGCCAACCCAAATTGGCCCCGTCAAAAGGATAACTAGCATGTGTGGACCATTAATAACTTGGTGTGGTCTTCTCGGACATCTTGTCATAGGACCATATTATTTTAAGGGTACATGAATGGTGCAGCGTATGCAAACTTCATAAAGACTATTTGGTATCAGCTCATAAAACATGCCCCTCTCGCTCTGAGATTAACACTGTGGCTTCAACAGGATGACTGTCCTGCTCACTTTTCATGCAGAGCTGGGCTAATTTCTGATATGTTATTCCCCAGGCGGTGGATCGGACGAATGGGCCCTGTATTTTGGCCACTACGATCTCCAGACTTGTCCCCAAATGACTTCGTTTTGTGGGGGAGAATTAAAGATATCGTCTACTGCGTGCATCCAACAACGTGGGAAGACATGAAAGACATAATCAGAGCAGCATGTGGATCTCTCATCAGTGCTGAGGTCCGCCAAGAAACCGCGAACATAAGAAAGAGAGCAGAGTCGTATCTGATACAGGATGGTCGACACTTGAAACACTTATGAAGAGTGATGTGTGCAAATGAGTGTAGTCAGTTCCCATTTCACAGTAACTCGCTCACACCTTACCGGTATTTACAGTACACCTCACGTCCTTTTGATTGTACATAAACTAGATATGCATGCCAGAAAAATAACATGTTTCGTCGATTTCCTTTTGAATGTAGTAAGAAGAAAAATAGTTTAATTGTTCGTAAACGACGCACGTCACAAACCATATGCTTAAATGAGTTTTTAAATTGTGCGTTAACTATGCATGTCAGAAAACAACTGTCTTAGGAAATGTTGTTTCCTTTTTGACGAGCTATCCAACGATACCATATACGACCCCTGTTCCCTTTTGTAATTTCAAAGCTCACAGACCATACCCCTACCACCGGTATGTACGGGAATGGAATTACTACCAATCGATGATTAACATAGGGTATAGTTATCACAATTTTTTTCGGGAATCCCCGGTGTCGTGTTGTTTCTGAGAAGGGGGTGATACGGATGCTGTGAATCAACCTGTATGGGCGTGTCTAATATAATTACAGATCACATAATACAATGAGTAGATTATTTGTAAATATAAAGTCATGGAAATATTTATGGCAAATGCTGTAAATACTGTATTAGGTGTGACTAGCCACTGATGTTGAATTATTTGACATATATAATGTTTTACATGTACGACTGCATATAATTAAAACGAGAAGTTAAACAAAAAACAATATATAACCAACTTTAGAAAATTAACATTGAAGGGCATTTGTTTTTTCGTATCGCTAAAATATTCATATATGCCGATTGCATTTCAAAACAGATGACTGCATCCAGGTGATGTAACATACTGCAAAAAATTATATCAAAGGCAAGTTTTTGGGTTAATAACGCAAATCAGGTAGGATGTTTTCTCTCAACGACAGTATTATTTTGTTTATCTGCATTTTTTAAAAACGGATTTGTTTGCATGGTAAATTTTTATGCTATGGAATAACTGGTTTAATTAATATTATATTAGTGTTTGTTATAATTCAAGTCCGAATATATTCTAAATAAGTTCCTGTAAACATAACAATTTGCGGTTGATTAATAGTTAGCTTGCTGGGCTGTCACTGCAGGGAACGTAAGTTCGCGCCCCCTCTCTTCACCGGTAAGCATAAAATTGTCATGTCGTATAATATGTTTAATAGTGAAGTAAACGAAATTTAAGCACAAAGAAAAGCTGAGAATGATGCTAAAAGTAATTATTTTTAAGATGTAGTGTTTGACATACGGTGGAAGCATGGCTAGCCATCTGGTGGCTGTGAACTGATGCATCGATGGGCCATTGCTGTTGTAAGCATATGGGCAATGCTTGGGCCATTTGTGTTCACCACACATGGGCCAGTTATGGACAGAGTATGGCTAGTTAGTGGTTCCACTTCAGGACCAGCAATGGTGCCGGGTGCATGCCAGCTGTTGGCCAAAACTTTCTGCTGGCTTGGCATCCGATTGGAAACCATAGATGTTTCGCTACATGGGTGGTTCCCCAGAAATGACAAATCACCGAAAATCTTTAAATGGCCGCCACTTTGAAAGTAAGTGCCCAGCTTGGTTGACAACTTCAAAAGTCAGATGTTCTTACTAAGAACGATATCTGTACCGAGTTGAGTGAAATCCGGTTCACGTATTAAAAAATGGAATGAAGGAGGCACACACATGTACAGGCGCGCGCGCGCGCAAACACACACACACACCTACACACACAGCCACACATACAGGAAAGTGATCTTATAAGCCTTTCCTTCGGAATGAAGGCTAAAAATATTGATAATAGGGGTGAGATCATACTTCAATTCATTTTGTATATTCAAACAAGATAGGGACATACAAAAATAATCGGAGCTTCGATACTGTGAAGACGGGAATAATATTACAAAACAGATCATAGAAAGTGGAAAATGAGTGACTTTTAACAACGACGTTTTGAGAACAGAATATAGAAGAGAAACTGTAAGACAAAGGTTATCGAATGTATAAGAACAGGAATGTTTGGATTAATACAAAATATGTTTGCCACATATTAAAGCTAATGTACGTCTTAAATCTTAAGTATATTTTATAACGCACCACTTTATATTCACCCAAGTAGCGCGAATTACCAAATCCGAGATATTTATCATAGAAAACCCTTCTTTGTTAAATCGGCCGCGGTGACTGAGCGGTTAGACTACTCGCCTCCCACCACGGTGAACCGTGCTAAATCCCCGGCCGGGTCACTCCCGGATTTTCGCAAGTGGCAATCGTGTCGGACGATGCCTCTGGCCAGCGGGTTTTCTCGGGGATTTCCCGTCTCCCACGCCCTTGCATACCGGCGCTGCTCGATTGTCATCTCATTTCACCCTCATCGGTTCTTAAGAACTCGTTGTTAAGAGCCGCTCTAATCTCTCAACTTAACTCAATTCTTTGTTAAATATTTTTGAACAAAATTCGTATAATGTTAGCTCGTTTTCATTACTTCATTTTCAGTACAATAACTTTGATTGCTTCGACATTAGAGTATTATGCTTAAAAACTTGAACGACAATAAATATTTCTGTTAACCAATTTGATGTGTAGTCTCTTTCAAATAATCCTTTCGACTTCTGTATTCCGACAGCGCCTGAAACTTTTCATACTTGTTCAGGAAGTGTGTGTATCTCATAAAAGATTTTCCATCAACTCAGGCTAATTTTTTTATTTACTTCCTGACGCTTCTTTTTAATAGTTCTATGTTTTGAATTGTTGTATTTGTTTGCTTGGTTTTGTAAAAAATCGACCTTGAATATCAATTATCATTTAATTTTTATACATTTTATTTTTCTATGTTCGATTAAATCTTTCAGCAATCGCAGCTTTCTGTTCTCTGAAAGTTTAGTAATGAAAAATGGCGTGTTTCTTGATCAACTATTTAAGAGGTTGCTGTATAATAATTTACTACTACCGGTCTGTAGGTTGATTTTTTTTCCAGCAACACATCACTGACATGAAGAGTACTGCAAAAATATAACAGTGAATAACTATTGCCGTAACAGTGGTGCATAACCAGCGCTTAGCACAACACACCCAACCTTGGGACAACAATAACAATCTAGGGTGAACTTTACGGAGACTTTCAACATGCTAGACATGAAGAAGTGAACATTAGTCAAGGAAATTTTTTCTGAAATATTGGTAGCTTTAATGCTGATTATCTAAAGAAAGTAATAGCCTTGTTAAGCAGGCGACACACTCTAAATTCGAATAAATCGAAAATAACTGATTCGCAGTCAAATTCAACGACTCGAATAAGTGAAAAAGGGTCCACGGTGAAAAAAACACTGGCTGTTTCAGGAAACAAAAATCACTGATTGAGTAAGTGTCACAGCCAACTGCATGCGACGAATAAATTATCGTTTTCATAGAATTTGGCTAAATAATTACGAGAAATAAACATATTTCCGATAGTCACTGTTTATGTAGTGCAAGTTAACGTAATTTAAATGAAGTAATAAAAAATTGCCATGCCCAGGATTGGAATTCACAGTATTCTGCTTCCAGACAAACACACTACCAAATAAACTACCAATACGTCATTGACTTCAATGGGGAGAATACAGGTCTTACATTTTATCGGAAATATATATAATTACATTTTATGCAATTACTTTTAGATTTATTTCAACTGATACTTATAGTATTTGCCAATACAAGTATTACGCGTGAATGCAATCACTTCACCACATTTCATGCAGTTGAAATCTCCAAACCAAGAGCTAAGATTATTACGTGAAAACTAAATAAATAAATTAATGTTTATTTCACCTCGTAAAATGGTGTTATTAAAGAAGAGATCCACAAATTAAAAATTATGTTTTACGGGTTTCATTCGTTAATGCGTTGTTTACGACGTTATAATTTATGAAAATATTAACTTTTAAACGTATTATACGTACGATCACTAACAAAGCAGTCAAAAACTGTTTCACTGAGGGATCAATAGCACAGTTGGTTAACATGTCGGTAGAAAATGTTGCAGGTTAAATAAGTAAAGGAAAATTGCCGAATGTTTACTGAATTTACAGATAAAGTGTTTAAAATAACTGTTTGGTCGGTCAGACGTTCTTCACTGATTATAAAAGTTGCAGGCATACTCTCACTGTTTCAGGCATAGAGTGCTGTTTGGAAAGAAATGTATAAATTACATTCGTTTTTGTATCGTTTTAGGTTTTAAGGTATTACTGTTGAGTCTGACCGTGGTCTTTTGAATTTTTTTCATTAATCGCATAATAGTCATGACCCAACTATGACATTTATAAATCGAGTCGATGAAAGGGATTTGATAGTGTGAAAAGACTTGTGTACTCCATAAAGGTGCAATTAATGAAAGTATTGTCATACCTATTGATTAGGCTCCTTTTTTATTTACACGTAAGGTAATGAAATTTGAGCTTGAAGACAAGATTAGGATGTTTCGTAAATAAACAGGTTCCACTTGTGATTTAGTGGAGTGGAGAGGTTTGGGCGGCTCTTAATATCGGGGTCTTGAGAGCCAATGACGGCGAAGCGAGGTGAGCGTGGAGCTGTGCCGAAATGCAAAGGCGGGGTAAACGGGAGAATCTTGAGATAATCCACCGACCAGTGGCTTCGCCCAGCACGATTCCCACGTGCGAAAATCCGGAAACAACTCCTCCGGGAATCGAACCCGGTTGGTCTTGGAGGGAGGCGTGTAGTCTGACCATTACACCACCGCGGACCACCACTGGTGATGTCCGTGTACTTGGTCAGATTCAGCTTTTGCATAATGCAATAATAAATAATTGCTATTATTCGCATTACAACTGTTGTTCTTTAGGTCGGTCCGCTACCATACTAAATCGTTTTCTTCAAGGGAAAATATTTCTTAATGGCTTTCACAGCTCAATTATTATGCCTTCTCTCAAAATATTTCTCTTTTGTAACTGTAGATGTGTTAGAGGTAGGTACTTGAATAACAAGCGCATTTTTGTTATATACAGCCATTGGAAATTCAGTCTTGATATTTATGTACGTAGTCACCCATTTATTAATGAAAGAATTAATATTTGTTCAAGTATAAAAATACTTTAGGTTTAATAAAAAGTATTTAGCAATTTGAATTCAACCTACGAATCTGAATATAATTTTGTGACTGTTAATATTATAACTTTTTAATACAATTCCTCAAATACTTGGATACTGAATATCTGCGATATTTCTGCAACCGTCGTGTCAAAAAAAAAAAAACTTAAACACTAGTGAAACTCAGTAGTATAGATTTCTCTTTCTAATTGTTAACTGTCCAGTTAAAAGTATGATTTATATTCTATTGGATGAAAATTATCTAAATTCACTGCATCACTGGGAATAACAAGTTCAAGAACATCCATATATATTGTGTTTTAAAATCACGGTGTTTATTTTTCAACCTTAATTCTTAATACATTATTTCTTTTAAGTCAGTATTTATCTCGGATACTGAAGATAAATTCTATTGACTATCAAATATGTTATTTTTAACATATTGCTTAGTTTAGATTTCAAAGCATTTTTGATAATATGACCAAAGGAAAAATTTTCTAATGTACTCTTTTAATTCTAATTTCGATGCTACACATAGTTTTGAATTTATTAGTAATTCGATATAACTTTTCATACTGGAATCGTAATTATGTAAATTCTATTTCTTGTGTAATCACGTAATTCATATTTCAAGGCACTGCCTTTTACCAAATGCTGAAATTTTTCGTTTTTGACATTAATGAACTAAGCTATTAAAAAAGTATTTTTATAAAAACTTCCAATTGATAATTTTTAAAATATATACTCAAGTCAATTTGGAATTACATGCTTTTTAAGCGCTCAAATGGTTTATTTAAACAAAAATTTGTAATCAAAATTTAAAATACTCAAATTGTTCATTTTTAAGATATTTACACAGTTAAAATTTGGGAGAAAATATTTATTTCCCCAAATTAATAATTAATTTGTTGCAAAATATGTAAAAAACTTCATAGAGTTATAATAATCCCAAAGTTCGTCATTGAAATCTTAAAATAAATCAAGTTTAACCAAACATTTATTTTCATTTTCAAGGTAAAATAAATTTAAATAATAAAAATTTCCCGTTAATTCAGTTTAGTTCCTATGTCAACGATTGAGGACATGTTGCAAATGAAGGATATTAACAGTTCGCTTTCTACACAAGACATTAGTGGCCTGTGCTTTGAACGTAGTCATGAGTAATCTGATTAGTTGAATCTTCTGCTTCTCTAATTTGTGAATGGTTAATACTGACATCAATTAACATGTGGCATGTTCACTGGTTGCGAGAAACATGCTCGACACGAGTACAGAGCAAGCCAAATAATAAACTATGGGTACACTTGAGCTAATAAATTAATTCGGTACTGAACAGATTGAACAAAACAACTTATTTTATTTATCAAGGCAACATACTGTCACGAGCGCGGCCCCTCGCATCAGGCGTTGTGGGAAGGGCTAACCTATCTCGACCCTCCTCTCTTCCCAGGTGGTCTGCCTTGGTCGGCGGGCAGCCGGGAGAATGATTGACACCCGACCTGACTGGCGTCACAGTCTCTCCTCCCCCCTGCTAGAGAAGCCGACGACTTGGGAGGATACGCAAGAATATTCTGGAAATTAGGATCCTCTGCGCAACGTGGCATTTAGAGAAATTTGTGGGTGATCGCCGACGACACTATAAATACAGCCACAGCTGAACGGTCGGCAGCCTTTTGGTAGGAGTCTTTTGCTAAGTGCAGCAACTGAGCGAAGTCGCGTGTGGCAAGGGACATCGGCGAAGAGAACAGACGACGATGGGAGATTGCGAGACGACGGCGAACGAGGTGTTTGTGTTCTGAATGGAAGAGGGCTGCGTGAAACCCGACGAGTGAAGGCTACTGTGAATGAGGGCGCTCGGAAAACTCTAGAACATTGCGGACTGGTGGGATCTGGACTAAACTGAGATGGCACTGTATGTAATGTGATATGGACTTTATTGTAAATATTGGAACTGCCAAATATGGACATATAATTTATAATGTAATTCATTAGGTTTAATACAATGTCTATAATGACTGATTTTAGTTACTAAATTACATTAATTTATTTGAGGTGATTGTAAATTGTACTTATTGAATTTATTAATTGTAAATATAAAAAAATACATATTTTTTGTGAGATACTGGGCCGAGAGAATTTTGATTTTAGTTATTGTTAAAAAAATTTGGACATTATAATGAACTCTTTTTATTTAATAGTGACCTCCATACCTTAATGAACCTGGTGTAACCCATTGACTTTGATAAAAATTGTAACACTGGTGTCAGAGTCGGGTGGAGGCATTTTACATAAAAACACTAATTGTAATTCACATTACAGAAGGATTTTAATTAATAGTATAATTTTGTAATAATAGGTCCTGGAATTATTTAAACATTTATTTCTGAATACTAACTAGGACAATGTCAGCAGAGATATAAGCCTCCCATGCTTTGATCGAAGGACTAGGTAGCCGAATTACTAGTGTTGTAGATAATGCCAATGAGAATGTAAATAGTAGCATAAAGAGTGTTGCATATAGAGTAAAATGACAATGTAAACAACCAAGAAGTAGTGCTAGTTAACTGGTAGATAAGAAAGTAGACAATGTTAGCGAAGTGGTGGACAGAAAAATAGTCAGTGTTAATGAGCATGTAGACCGAAAGATAGAAAGTGTAGACGAGTTAGTGAACAATAAATTAGACTGTGTGGACAAGAATATTGACAGTGTGAGCGAAATAATGGACAGTGTGAAAGAAAGGATGGATAGTGTAACAAGGCGTTGGACCGTGTCAAGGGTAAGGTGGAACACGAAGTAGGCACCCTCAAGAAGGAATGGCAGGAATTCGTATAGCAGTAGGGGAGAAGGCATGCAGTAGCTGAAGAGGAGCTAAAATCGACCACCACTGAGCCGAAGAATGTGGGCAGCGAGGAGAAGGTAGTGGTCGCCACCAATACAGCCATCGCAGGAGAGGCCCAGCCATTCTTCAGTGTGGGTACGCCTCAGCCAGGGGTGAGTAAAGTCATCATAATAAAGCCCGACCTTTACGATGGACAGACATCTTGGTTCAAATACCGGCACCAGTTAGAGATCGTTGCCATTGTGAATGGCTAGACTGATGAGCAGCAGGTATACTACCTGGCGGCTGTACTTAGGGGATCTGCACTGAGCATATTGCAGCCCTTGCCAGAACAACATCGACTGGAGTACTCCACATTGGTCTCGGCCTTGGAGCTGCGATTCGGAGACCGATACCTGCGACACGCCCACCATGCCCAACTGCGAAGCCGCATACAGCGACCAGGGGAACCACTGCAGGAGCTGTGGCAGGACATCGTGAGGCTGTCACACCATTCTCTGAAAGGGTGCCCCGAGTAGGTATGCAACACCATCGCAGTCGACTTTTTCGTGGATGCTATTGCCGATGCGGGTGTGCGCCGAATTGTACGCCTGGCATCGCCACACTACATGCAGGATGCCCTGGTCCGAGCATTGGAGGTGGAATCAGCGAAGCAGGAACCGATGTTCCGGCATTCAGTACACGCAGCTACCCCGTGCAAGTACGACGATAGAGATAGCATCCTGAACGTCTTGAGCTGGAGACCACAATGGAAGACATTTCTGCCAGAATCTGTGCTAGAAGACCCATAATTTGCCCACCTTAGCATCGGGAATTTTGGGAGTGTGGCTGGACAGAAGACTTGAGAATCCAGTACCCAGAAAATACTGCAGTCCTGGTAGCCAGATGTGAGTACAACCGTGAGATTGTTGGGAAGACTAGAGACGGCAGTAGGGGAAATTCAGAGCTCCATAGAGGTAGCGACACCTGTCCCTCGTCGACGGAGGCGCCGAGAATTATGGAAATGTGAAAAGGAGGGACACTTAAGAGCCTGATGTCCAGGGGTGCCACCCGATACTAGTCATCAAGGAACTGGCCAAATAACAGATGCACAAACAATTGTAACTGACAGACACAGTAATGCCTATCCAAATCACAAGCCCATCGAAACTACTGGAAACATCCTATCTGACGGAACAAAGAAATATCGCTATATGGTGGTAAGAAGAACAAGGATGCAGGAGTTGGACAGCCTAAGAAGTAACCCCGCAGTTGACACAGGCAAGGCAACGAGAAAAGCCCAGTTAACAGACGAAGCTGCACATATGCATCTTCGGAGAGAGGACAGCCAGTAGGTTGGAGATGAACATATCCCAGTGTATATTGGCATCAAGAAGAACACTGTATGTGGTAAGAGAGTTGTAGTCGATGCATTCAGGGAAGGGCAGCTAGTGTGTCTGAATGAAAATAAACACCTTTAAGGTAACACATTACAGTGCCAAGGATTTTGGGAAGTCCCTTACCAAAATTTGAAGAGAGTAAGTGATACTTCCTTGCAGATCTGTCACCGGGACTCGTTAAAAGAAAAGTCTAAGGTTGGACACATTGACAGACTAGCACTCTACGAAGATCCAGAAGTTGGAGAGTGTGTTAAGGACGAACATAAATAAGGAGGAGAAAGGGTTATGCGTGCGGCCACTCGCATCAAGTGTGCGCGATTCGGCGCTGTGTTAGGGGGGCTGACCCACCTCGACCCTCCTCTCTGTCCAGGTAGTCTGCTCCGAGCGACGGTAGCCGGGGGAATGATTGACAGCTGACCTGGCTGGCGTCAGAGACCCTCCAATTTCTGCTTGAGGAGCCGACGACTTGGGAGGATGCGCCAGAATATTCATGGAACTAGGACCCTCGGTACACTGGGCGATCGCTGACGACACTATAAATACAGCTGCAGCTGAACGGTCGGCAGTCTTTTGGTAGGAGTCTTTTCCTGAGTGTGGCAATTGAGCGAAGTCGAGTACGGCGAGGGACATCGGTGAAGAGAACGGGCGACGGGAGATCGCGAGACGATGGCAGACGTGTTAGTGGTGTGAATGGACGAGAGGGTGTGAAACACGACGAGTGAAGGCTACTGTGAATGAGGGCGCTTGCAAAACTCTAGAACATTGCGGACTTGTGGGATCTGGACTAATCTGAGTTGGGGCAGTATGAATATGTGATACGGACTTTATTGTAAATATTGGAACAGTCAAATAAGGACATATAATTTATAAAGTAATTCCATAAGTTTTGATATACTGTTGATTATGACTGATTATAGTTATTTAATTACATTAATATATTTGAGGTAATTTTAAATTGTACGTATTGAATTTATTAATTGTAAATAGCAAGAGATATCACTTTATTGTGAGATATTGATACGAAAGATTTTTCTTTGTAATCTTTGTAAAAAAATTAGGAAATTATAATTAACTCTTAGATTTAATTAAGTCCTCCACCCCTAAAGTACCTGGTTAATCCCACCGATTTTGAGAAATTGTGACAATATATTTTAACTTCTTGGTTTTTTTCATTCAAATCAAAAATTGCCCAATTTTGAGCTTGAATCAACACTATTCTTACAACAAATGAATAAGTATGGTTTTCAATAGGAATAAAGTAGAAGCAAAAAGTTTTATTATAACCTTACTACTACAGAATTTTAGTTTTGTGGCTAATAATGTCATTTATTACCTACAAAATAGTAGGCTAATATAACAATTTAAATAAAAAATATTGGTTCGTTCTAGTTGCAATTTTAATAGTTAAACAATTTTAGTATAAGTTTTTAAAATTTGAAATTATTGTGGCATATACATTGTATTTCCACATTTAATCTACACAGAGATGACAAAAGTCATGGGATAGCAATATGCATTTATACAGATGGCAGTAGTATCGCGTACAAAATGTATTATAAATGGGCAGTGCATTGGTTGGGCTTTCATTTCTAGTCAAGTGATTCATTTGGAAAGCTTTCTGACGTGATTATGGCCGCACGACGGGAATTAACAGACTTTGAACGCGGAATGGTAGTTGGAACTAGATGCATGGGGCATTCCATTTCGGAAATGGTTAGGGAATTCAACATTCCGAGATCCGCAGTGACAAGAGTGTGCCGAGAATACCTAATTTTAGGCATAACTTCCCACCACGGACAATGCAGTGACCAACCGCCTGCACTTAATGACCGAGACCAGCGACGTGTGCGCAGAATGGCCAGTGTTAACAGACAAGCAACACTGCGTGAAATAACCGCAGGAATCAATGTAGGAAGTACGACGGGCGTGTCCGTTAGGACAGTGCGGCGAACTTTGGCTGTACTGGGCTATGCCAGCAGAAAACTGACTCGAGTGCCTTTACTAACAGCACGACATCGCCTGCAGCGCCTCTCCTAGGCTCGTGACCATATCGGTTGGACCCTAGACGACTGGAAACCCGTGGCTTGGTCAGACGAGTCCCAATTTCAGTTGGTAAGAGCTGATGGTAGGGTTCGAGTGTGGCGCAGACCCCACGAATCCATGAACCCAAGTTGTCAACAAGGAACTGTGCAAGCTGGTGGTGGCGGCTCTATAATGGTGTGGGCTGTTTTTACATGGAATGGACTGGGTCCTCTGGTCCAACTGAACCGATCGTTGACTGGAAATTGTTAGTTCAGCTACTTGGAGAACACTTGCAGCCATTCATGGACTTCATGTACCCAAACAACGATGGAATTTTTATGGATGACAATGCGCCATGTCACCGGGCCACAACTGTTCGCGATTGGTTTGAAGAACATTCTGGACAATTCCAGTGAATGATTTGGCCACCAAGGTCACCCGACATGAATCCCATCGAACATTTATGGGACATAATCTAGACGTCAGTTCGTGCAAAAACTCCTGCACCGGCAACACTTTCGCCTGAATGGCTCAATATTTCTGCCGGGGACTTTCAACGACTTGTTGAGTCCATGCCACGTCGAGTTGCTGCACTTCGCCGGGAAAAAGGAGGTCCGACACGATATTAGAAGGTATCCCATGGCTTTTGTCGCCTCAGTGTATTTAATAATGTGTTTCTGAGTGACCTACTGTAGAATAACTTTTTTTTTTTTTTTCATTTTGATACATTAATTATTACCTCTACATGTTTCGTGTTTCTTGCCTTCGCTTCCATGTCGTTGTTGAACATACACAAATGTTTTGAAATTGGCACCAATAGGTATCACAATATTTCAATTTCATGTGGAAGTAAGGAGATAATTAGGAGAATTTTTACTGTATTCTCTTGACAGTATTAAGTAAAATAAAAATCATATCAAGTAAATAGATAAGAATAATTTTATATTATATACTTCTTTTGGTGTTAACTTTTCATATGAATCACAACTATGCCATCAGTTAAGCAAACTCAAAAAAATTTTTCAACGAACAACAGCACTACTCTGAATACCATACCATAGGAAAAACCTTGAACTGTATTGTAAGTGTAATATTTCGGACAAATAATAGCGAAGAAGAGGTTCTGATGGAGGAGTCGTAAACACACGGTACGTGGATGGATTACTGCGCTTAGACATGTTTACTTCGTTGCTCGTCGTGGTTCGTTAGCTGCCTGCAGGTATCTACCCGATGGACAAATATGGGTCTCCTCTTCGAATGTCCCATCTCTTTTTACACAGTTAGAGCCACATAACGTTCCGGGGGGTAATCTTTGAGTCACCACATGGTTACGTGAAGGTGTTTAAGGGGGGAGGGGGCTGCGAGTAACAGTCAGAAAACTGGAGAGCTATAGTTCCTAACTCCGCCACCCAACCTTTGTACAAGAACGGCATAAAATTTACACCACAGCGCTTTTCCGCCCCAGCCAGGCGGAACCATTATTAGCAGACAAGCAATTTGACGTACATGTCGACATTCTGGCACCTCGATACTCTGATGATAATAGAGCTCGTCTTGCTACAAGGTTGGAGCGCAACATTTCAGAGCTTATTTATTAATTTACATTAATTTTATAATATTTTCGCTGTCCAACTTGTTTAAGTACAGCTGATTTTGCAACGTAACTACAAGGTAGTCACAAGTAACTCAAACGGACTGGAATGTAACAAATAGGAAACCAGTATGTGAATAAGCATTAAATAAATTTCTGTCTAGCTAGGGGCAGTTTTTATCCAACCAAATGTGCTGTGATTTCTTACCACGCCACGTGGCAGTGAGTACGTATCGTCCATTAACAACTACTCGTAAAGTGACTTGTTGCAGCTCAGCTAATGTAATGTTGATATTACACCTACTCTTCGTCACTCTCATCTGTTATAAGGTGTTTGCAGGTGTACCATAATAGCTAGTCACTCTTCTCTGCACAAACAGACATATTCGTGCGTTGTTCGTTATTGGTAAGATGTGCTGATTTTGGCCTACACAGGTTTGACAGTGATGTCTATTTTAATCCCTTTATAAATTTCGTTGCAAAGTGTACGCTCATATATTTAGGGTAAACCAATCGTCAGAACCTCTACTTTTAAAAGCAAACAAAATCTCTTTTATGTGCACATACGGACAAGCTGAATTTGGCAACATATTTGATTCCCGTGCAAAACCCAAAACACTTTATGAAATATTGTTATAATCTCAAGTGAAATTATTAGCCCTAACAGTGCGAAAGATAAATTTATAAAATCATTTACATCTGCAAATACCGTGAATATCCACATGATGTCGCACACTGTTACATTGTCCAGACATTGAATATTCGTTAGAAAGGCGTTTCACGCTGCCCACCACAGCCTTGTTCATTTGCGGTTCGGAAACACCAATTTTAGTAACACGCACGAGACGTCTGCATTGTATCTATAGTTTTTTATAACTCAGAAACCCGATATATTTATTGCGGTAATGTGTAACGCGGTGTAGCACAAAGAGGAACGCAGGTTAAATGAAGACGTGTAGAGGTCTGGGTCGATGCCTCGCAAGGCAAATTTTGCAGAGATTTTTTGATGTGCACGAATTAAAAAAGTGATGTTTTTGTTTACTGGGAAAACACCCTCATTTTGTGCATAGAACGATCGACTGTAGTGACCTACGAACGTGCGCCCTTGAACCACAACTCAGATATACACTGTAAATTTACACATACAAAATTTTGGTAATTTTACATTTTGTATTTGTAATTTGTAAAAACAAATACAGTACGTGTAATTTTACACAAATGTTCTTAATAATCAGAATACTACATGTCTTTCATGAAAATATATGAATGTACGGCTTAATAAACCCATTTAGTGTATTAAAACTTTAAGTAATGTATTTATACTGCTACATAGTCGTTGTATGATCACCCAATGTCTTACACCTACAAATTTAGGGCAATTTTACATTTTTATGTGTAATTTGCATAAACGAGTACAGTATTTGTAATTTTACCCTAATGTACCGGATATTTTAAATATAACTACAAGTATTTGTATAAAACATACGATCTAGCGGTGGGGAGCATAACTACTTTGAACACTTTTAGTGTGTTCAAAAGAAAATCTTAATTCCCGCTGACGTTACATGCTGGCTTTTGTATATAACTACCTATTCTATATCTGAGGTCAATTATTACCCACATTTTGGAGATAACTTTATATAACTCTGTTAAACTACCAATCTACAAAACAGAGTAACGTAACATGAAAATTATAAAAATACACATACAAAGTATGTGAATTAACACGAAGCAGTTCTAAAAGAACATATGCTGATTGTACAATTGCTTAGTAAATCAGTGAAAAATTTACAGAAATTGCGTAGTTACCAATAAAGTGAATCTGCGATTTTACTTATTTGTTAGTGAGAAAATACACATACACAGTGGTGAAAATTACAATTACGAGGTATGTGTAAATTTGCTTGCCGTGGAAAAAAAAGAAGAATGTTACAGTTTATTTTCTTATACTTAGTGATAGTAATTTTGCACCATTCCATCTCAAGTTAGTTGTACAAAGTATATGTAATTTTTCTAAATTGTAAGATAAATTTACTTGGACGTAGAATAAAAAAAAGCATTGACATGTAGGTGTAAAATTACATCGATATCAGTGGAGGCACTGTTACTACATACATCTGGTGTAAAACTACAATTTTTGTACAGTGTAACCTGGGGCCAACAGAATGTCAGCTGGTTCACCTTCATCATTTCTCTCAACGCATTGCTTGGGTACTTCTTAACAGGTTGAAAGAAACTCTTTATTATTTCATTCGACCAATGAAAATGAAGGCCTTATTGCTGCTCCTTCAATTTTACCTCTTTGGTCCAAGAGTAGAGAGGACAAAGTAAAATTTGCTAGGGCCACTCCTTTAATTTGACGTCTTTAGTCCAAGAGCAAAGGGGACAAAACAAAATTTGCCAGGGCCACTCCTTTAATTCGACGCCTTTAGTCCAAGAGTAAAGGGGACAAAGTAAAATTTGCTAGGGCCGCTCCTTTAATTCGACGCGTTTAGTCCAAGAGTAAAGGGGACAAAATAAAATTTGCTAGGGCCGCTCCTTTAATTTTACGTCTTTGGTCCAAAAGTAAAGGGGACAAAATAAAATTTGCTAGGGCCGCTCCTTTAATTCGACGCCTTTAGTCCAAGAGTAAAGGGGACAAAACAAAATTTGCCAGGGCCACTCCTTTAATTCGACGCCTTTAGTCCAAGAGTAAAGGGGACAAAACAAAATTTGCCAGGGCCACTCCTTTAATTCGACGCCTTTAGTCCAAGAGTAAAGGGGACAAAGTAAAAATTTTCGCCACAATCCCGCAATCCCGTACGCACCAGACTACCATACACGCCATAGAGTCTTGTCGACACTAGGTCGTACTAGGTGAACGAGATGACAGCAGTGGAAAGACCGATTCGTGGTACATGAGGACCCATTCCGTAACTTTAACTTATTGCTCAACTGCGAGCAGCTTTATAATGCCATATAAACCGACAGTTACTCGTAATTTTCGTTATGTGGTGTTATGTTTGGCATATATTTGTGGTTTCTTTGTGTTGTCGCATATTTTTGGCAACTATGCGGACTCTGTTCTGAAATCTACAATGTACTTGTCAAATTATTCTTTTTCGGTTATTACAGAGTGTCTTATGTCACGTACATATTTTCCATTAATGAGGTAAATAGTTAATTATAAATGGTATTTGTTTCTTAATACATCTCTGAATAAAACTAACTACAGAATATGGCTCTTATTCTTAATCCAGTTCTTAAATATCGGTATCGTTCTTCAAAAGCTGAGCTGTTATGGTTAGATACAAACAGTCGCAAAAAAATATGCAGAAACGGAATACATGCAGCAAATGAACATACAGAATGCTGGCAATATCCTGCATATTTATATAATTGAAAGATAAGTGATGTAATCGCCGAAAATATTATGTAAATTTACATTTCGCTGTGAACTAAATTAGCTAACGTATTCCAGTGCATTATTTTTAAAAGAAGCACCTATAATATCACGTGTATGGCAAATAATTATATTTAAAAGAATGTAATTTTTTTTGTCATGTAGTTCTCATGATCAAGAATGTGTAACAATAATATTTTTAGTCACTTTTCTTAAAACATTTTTCCTTATCAAAAATATGAAAAATGTATGTTATCAATAAAACAATGTTTTTATTTTTAATTAATTTAATTTTTTATTGTTTATTACATTGTTATTATATTCTTTAAAATATTAATTTTTCTTCAGTGAAGTGTCTTTTTGGGCCGTGCTGGTCATTCATCCTTCGGTCTGGAACTGGCATCATCTTCTGGCATTTCCCTCCCACTTTAACGCCCTCGTGGCTGCCAAAGCAAACATGCGCGCGGGTCTCTGGCTGGGGACGGAGCAATGCAGTACACTCCTACAACACTGCGGAGTAATGAAAAAATTATTATTGTAAATCTCCATGGTGCTGTAAGAATGAGCTGTATATTTGGGTTACAACACTGGAAATTATACATACCTAGGACAAAAAAAAATGCGTAGAGAAGAAACAACAAGAAGAAAGAAAACAGCTGAAAGTAAGGGATAAAAAAATTNCACTCCTACAACACTGC
Organism: Clitarchus hookeri; assembly: GCA_002778355.1. NCBI lineage: Eukaryota > Metazoa > Arthropoda > Insecta > Phasmatodea > Phasmatidae > Clitarchus > Clitarchus hookeri. Next base: position 874,253 of record NQII01000342.1, read on the forward strand.
GGAGTAATGAAAAAATTATTATTGTAAATCTCCATGGTGCTGTAAGAATGAGCTGTATAGTTGGGTTACAACACTGGAAATTATACATACCTAGGACAAAAAAAAATGCGTAGAGAAGAAACAACAAGAAGAAAGAAAACAGCTGAAAGTAAGGGATAAAAAAAATGATATGATAGAGGAAGAAAATAAAGATAAGAAGTAGACAGATAGAGCGGGTAAAAACAATACCGCCTCTACTGGCTACAAATGGTAAGATGTCACAACTAAAATATTTCACCCTTCGCAACTCTGGTGAATGGCAATGGTTGGAACCCCCCGGAATTGGCTTTAAACACTGGTCAGAGGCCCAAACAGAAGTCGCATCCCCAATCTCTGTGCAAGAGTGCACAAGCGAAATTGCCAGATTGAAATACTATATGTTATAATCTAAAGTAAAATTTAATGGCGGTGATGGTGGCACAATATATCTCTCTCTCTCTCTCTCTCTCTCTCTCTCTCTCTCACATGACCCTGTAGCAGTGCATCGAGTGTTTATGGCATGAAGGCGCATGCGTGCTGCATCTTAGTAGATAGTATTAAAAAAGTCTTAATCTCATGCTGTAAAATAAGTAATCATTTTCACTGTTAAAATATTTTATTATCAAAGAAAATAATTAATAACTGAGAGTAGAGGGGGGAGTGAAATTGCTTCGGGTATAACATTCTGTCAGTGCCCACATGGAAAAAGTATGTTATTTTAGAACAAAACAAATAAGAGTTCTATAGTTGGAGGATTTGTGGGAAGTGAAATCGTTTCTGACTTGACACCTCCGATGTGAGGAACTTCCCTTGCATCCTGGCCTCATTCACCCAACACCAAGGGAAAGACACGTTATTCTGAACATGCCAGTCACACCCCCTCCCACCCCTGCNAGCTAGCTCATTGCTTCAAAAAGCATACATTCATCAACAATAATAAAACAGCAATAACTATTAAATGTAGCTGAACCATCGTTAGTCTAAATCAGTACAACTGACAAGATAGAAAATCCTCTTGCATGTGCTCTAGTATGCTGTCAGAAGCTACATCAATAAATATTTTATTTTTCATAGCAACATACATGCAACACCATATGCTTATATTGGATAGAAAACGACTACTATTCTTTCTTCTCTTCCATCTTTCTTTCGTCTCTTCTTTATTCTGTCTCTTTTTTCTTTTCTTCTTAATTAATTTCTACCCAATATAATTATATTATACTGTACGAAACTTCAATTTTTTTTCTGCCATGTGCTTTTTCATTTATTACTAATTTCTACCCAAATTTATCCATATAGCACCGTCATTATTCCAAAATATAATAATTCTCTCTTGTTGTCCTGCCATGTGAGCGCGATTTTGTTCATGCACTGACTGTAGCCTTAATGTTGGGGATCTTGTATTATACATGGAAACACACAAACTGTTGCTGCTTCAACACCGTTTCGTAGTCATCAAATGTAATTTTATTTTGCAGGCTTATCTTTTGGACTCCTTGTGCTTTATTTGGTACTTTGCTGCCACATATATAACTATACATCCCCACGAACTCGCTGATCAGTTCACAACTCATGAACGTGGGGTTTGTGGCCAGGTCTGCACAGACACCTACTCATTAATTTCGTAAATTAATGAGTAGATGTCTGTGCAGATGAGATTGATGTTGTCATCATACTTCTTTCTGGTAATGTTATAACACCACCAGCATTTAAAGCTTGCTTAATTTATGTTTTAACACATTTGAGCTGGAAAAATATTTATTTTGAAAGTAATATTAAGTCCCTACCTTAAGAATTACCTAGCGTGGTATTTTAGAACATCGCCTTAAAGTTGCAATTTATTTACTTGGTTTGTTTGCAGTATCATACATTTTGACAGTTCTATTACTTCATTATTTTACATTTTGACTGGTCATATATGTCTTTGGAAGTGTTAAATTTTATTGATGTTTTCTATAAGCATATTACCTGGTTTTTGTCACCGGGAAATGAGTTTAATTAGAGTCTGGTAACGAAGTGCTATGTCTCAGGAAGTGACTTTAATCTGGGGATTTACCATTGTTGATAGCGTCGAGATGTGAACCCCTATTACTCTCTCCCCAGCCGCCATGTACAGTAGTTCATCATAATTATTCTGTAGCAATTTTCGTCATAATTTTGTTGCAAACTGCCCATCGTAAGCTAGGGATGTGTTAGAGGGGCGCCTCAATGATAAATATGAGGGGGCATGATTAAGAAAAGGCCCTGAAGCGCATTGAATTAGAATTTAGTGCTTCTGTATTGAGCGAGCTGCCTTCTCCGTCGCACGACCAGCGCTAAGTATAATTTACTTATGAGTATGACAACGCAACGACGGCGAACTGTTTAACAAAAGTTAATTTTAATTTTTTGGAACACTTTTGCTGAAAATTTAATCTGAACTTCTACGAAATTTCAATTAAATTTCAGAATTTAATTACGGACCTAGCTTACTTAAGAATTTTAACCAGAAGCCTGTTAATCATTTTCGCATGTTCTCTAGCCAAGTACCACTAACATTTCAGCAAGAATAATTATATCATAATATTTGTGCCAGTTAAAAGAATTGGCTATCTCACATACACTGGAGAGCAAAAAAAAACTGGTATAGACGTGCGTATGCAAATAATAGAGGTATGGAACCAATCAGAGTAACGCGATGCGGTCGGCAGCGCCTATATAAGACAACAAGCGTCTAGTAAACTTGCTAGATCGGCTGCTGCTGCTACAATGGCAGGTTATCAAGATTTAAGTGAGTTTGAACGTGGTGTTATAGTCGGCGCACGAGAGATGGAACATAGCATCTCCAAGCTAGCGATTCAATTTGGATTTACGCGTACGACAATTTCAAGAGTGTACCGTGAATATCGGGAGTCCTGTAAAACATCAAATCTTCGACATCGCTGTGGCCGAAAAAATATCGTGAACAAACGGGACAAACGACGACTGACAAGAATCATTAAACGTTACAGACGTGCAACCCTGTTTCAAATTGGCGCAGATTTCAATGCTGGGCCATCAACAAGTGCCAGCATGCGAACTATTCAACGGACCATCATTGATATGGGCTTTCGGAGCCAAAGGCCCACTCGTGTACCGTTGTTGACTGCACGACACAAAGCTTTACGCCTTGCCTGGGCCCGCCAACAGCGCCATTGGACTGTTTATCACTGGAAACACGTTGCCTGGTCTTACGAGTCTCGTTTCCAATTGTATCGGGGGGATGGACGTGTACGGGCATGGAGACATCCTCATGAATCCATGGACCCTACATCTCAACATAGGACTGTTCAAGCTGGTGGAGGCTCTGTCATGGTATGGGGCGTGTACAGTTGGCGTGAAATGGGACCCCTGATACGTCTAGATACGACTCTGAAAGGTGACAGATACGTAACCATCCTGTGCGATCACCTGCACCCATTCATGTTCATTGTGCATTCCGCCGGACGTGGACAATTCCAGCAGGACAATACGACATCCAACACGTCGAGAGTTGCTACCGAGTGGCTCCAGGAACACTCTTCTGACACTTCCATTGGCCACCTAAATCACCAGACATGAACATTATTGAGCATATCTGGGATGCCTTGCAACGTGCTATTCAGAAGAGATCTCCACCGCCTCACACTCCTATGGATTTGTGGACTGCCCTGCAGGATTCATGTTGTGGTATTGCCTCCTGCATACCTTCAGACATTAGTCGAGTCCATGCCACGTTGTCTTGCGGCACACTTCTGCGTGCTCGCGGGGGCCCTACACGATATTAGGCAGGAATACCAGTTTTTTTGGCTCTTCGGTGTATATTACTATTTGATTTGGTACGTTTTAGTGAGGTGATTTATCATTCTCTTCCATTACAGAAATTTTTTTTTTTACGATAGAACTTTAATTAAATCTATTTTCGTATTGAAATTTCTGAACCATTGAGTATTGTTTTCTTGTTCTACCTGCATTCAAACTATCCATGAATTTTCTTCTGTTTAATAAAACTTCACATTTTACCACAATGGGAGTCATGTGTATCTCTGTAGTTTAGAAAGTAGTTAGCATTTTCTCATTTGCAAGGTTATTATTTTGCTTGTTTGTTCATACAATGCGTATGAAAAGAGTTTTGTCTTTTTCTTTTCCGACATGTTAAATTGCTATGGGTTATGTTTGATTTTGAGTATTTTGGAATTTTTCATTAATGATAGTAATTAATGTGGTTGAATATTCCACAAAACAAGTACTTACCTGGATTACACTAGAAATTTTTGCATCACACTTTTGATTTTTCAGTGGTTAACATAAATTTTTCTCATGCTGCTTAACATAAAAAGGATTTTCTGGTTTGATCGGCGTCACTACAGAATAGCTAGCCAAACTGAGCATTTATGAAATACGCGGTGTCTTGACAATTTTGCCTTGTATCACACAACGCCCAACAAACAATCCTACATACATAATTTGTATTTGTTTTTACAATTTTTCGCCGATCTCCCGTGGTGCAGTCGGTTGTTGCGCCGCCGGTCTGGGATGTGGGAGGTTCTGGGTTTGAATCCCATGTAAGGCATGTGTGTTAGTTAAAGTTACGTCATAAGTAAGTTTGTTAGCCTTCTCCTGATAAGCCTTCAGGCATAACAGCGGGGACGTTAATAAGCCTTATACAAAACAATGCAATTAACACTTTTTCACTCATTCAGCTATATTAATAAAATCATTTATCGCATACAATTAAACAAAATGTCGTGATTGAACCTATAAATTAATGTATTAGACAAGTCAAGCGTTCAAAAGATGGCAAAAAATAAATTTATATATAAGTGATAGGTTTTCGTTGTAAATCGTCCTGCACTTGAAGGTTGGCTTAGAAATCAATTTCTTTAGTCTTCTTTCATTGTATAATATTCCATGACTTGTCGCTTCCTTTTATTCTCCATAAATTTACCAAATGTTGCATTGTTCATCGGCTCAAAGAAAACTTTTTCAAAGTCATTGCCGGCTGGCTGCCTTTTTCGGTGTTGAGATCGATGTACGGTTTCAGAAACGTCTCTTGCTCGAATTGCAGAATACAATGAATTTGGTTATTTTTTTTAGTCCATGTTCAATTGTTTGCTTCTAGTTGATGTAATGTACTATGAAACTTTTCTTTGCTTGCAGTGTTGTCAAAAATGTTTTATACTTTCCACCTAGAGGACATTCATTGACAGGCAAAAATGGCAGATATTTATACGAGTCGTGGAGTTCCGCAGGATATTCTACATCTTCCTCCAACACATAGCCAAGTAAAGTGTTATCTGGCAACCTCATGATGTCGATGTTGGCGTCGATCCACTGGAAATCTCTTATGGGGAGTGGTAATGACATCGCCCATCTGTTCAAATTGTTGGTGTCTAAGTACTGGAGGTAGATGAGCGGCTTGCAGACATCGTACGAGGACGGGATGTTCTTCTTATTAGCCTTTCCATGATGCTTCACACATTGGACCACTTTACCTCTGAGGCTTTTTCAATAAATATATATTGGTCATAATCGACCAATAGTTCCAGCTCGACCATGGTGTGCTTCAGCATGGCAACGAATAAAAAGCCTGGTGCACTCATGTAACAGACACAGTCCAGGCCGTAAGTTTAGAGGCACAATTTCCTCAAGTTTTCAAAAATATCAGGTAACAGCAACACATCTGTTTTCAAATATTCATTAGAGTAATCTTTCCTCTTTTTGAAGTTGAACTTTTCCCAAACTCGTTGTGCATGTCTGTAATCATCTTCTGTTATGGCAGTGTCCATCAATCTGTTATAGAATTTGTCTTAGTAAATCGGGGAAATGGCATCTGCGTCTCTTCAAGTTTTAGGAGGCTGTATATACAATCAAATGGGATCACTCCCATCCTCCCACTAGTTTCAGCTCATCTGGAGTGAAGAACTTTTGCGTGGTTTTTTAGCTGGTCACTGGCTGGTTTTCGGTGAGGGCTGCGATGCTGGCGGACATGAAATTGAAGGTATCGATGAATTGAAGTGTAAATCTCTCCCCGAGTGATTTCGAGAACGTGATTAATTTTTCCTCTGTATGCAGGATGATGAATATTTTTTCTGCATCGTAGCCTATATGTTTTATTATAAAGTCCTTGTCATATGTCAAATTGTGGAATAGGACCGAAAGTCTCTTGGGACGGTGGAGATTGTTTCAATTGTTGCATGCAGGGTCTATATAGTTTCCTGTGAAGTAGTTGTGATTAATAAATTTCCAATTGTCTTTTTGTGAATTTATCCGCGCAGTAGCAACAGGTATCGGCCGTAGCGTGATTCAATAATTCTATGTTGCTGAGCGGCATCATGGGTTTGATGTAATCATAAATATCATTCTCTTTGATTACAACGTCCTCGATTTTTTCGATACATTTCTTGGCAGTATCTTCTCGAGCATAAATTTTCGGCTCCGTTGGTAGACTTGCGATTTTAGCAGCAGGTATTATTTTGAGGTCCACTTGCACATAACACCAAAAACTATAAGCCTCGTGTTTCAGGTAAGAGTGTGTGCTGAATGTCTGGAGGTCGGGCTGGTAGGTTTGGACGGGCAGGAGCATGGCCTCGAAATCTGCATAGACGACGATGGGCATCTTGTCTGCATTGTGATGGCTCTTAAATTTGAGGTATGGCCTTCTTACCTTCTTGTCGTGGCTTGGCATTTCCACATGCGCAGCAGCGTGAGGAATGCAATATGTTTTGTTCTCCACCAGTAATTCTTCGCTTGTATACTCCGTCACTCGGAATTGATCATCGTAATATGTAAAACACCTTTTGCAAATATGTATTTTGTGACTATGGGTAGTTACTTGAGGTATCACAAGCTGAGATAAGTTCTTTATATATGCGTAGTGGGCATTGCCTTCGGCGGTGAGAAGAGTAAAATGCGTGGGTTTCTCTTCATTATAGACTCGTCGTGGCCCCACCGTATTTTCATCACTAATAATACAAATTTTTGCAGTCACTCCAGGGTTTTGCCTTTCGAATTTTGTTATCTGATGTGGAGGTGTGGGGAATCCAATGTCATCAAAGTTGAACATACTTTCTGGATTTCTGTAGCATCCGTATATGCGATGCGGGTTTTTGTCTTCAACATATCTGGCGGTTATGGCCACTTAAAGCACTCACGATTCTCGTTTTTCGGGTTTATCTTGGCTTCCCTGTTTTTGATTGGTGGGTCCAATTTATCAATTCTGAGATGTAACCGATTCACTGCAGTGAGTGTCCATCCTGATCCCTTTGTCATTCACTCCTCCTCTTCCTGGCATATTTTGATTAAGCTGGCAGCCACAGATTATTTCATGTAATACTTATTATATCTAGGGACATTTTTGGTCTTGAAGGCATGCTGGTCTACCTCGTCCTCGTGGGGTTTGGGCTTGCAATAATCGCACTCCAGGAATAAATTGAATTTTAGTGGATCATTTTCCATGACTTCTTCCTGCAGCTGGTGAATAATACCCTTCTTAATTTCTTCTACATACATTCACATGTCCATGGCCTGGTCACTTGTATTTTCTGCCACATAGATTTTCAGATACCCTCTAAAGGCAGTCTCGGCCAGCACAAATCTATGCGACATCGACTGTCCGGCCTCCACGATTGTCCTCGTACTAGTTGCTGGTGCTGGTGCTGGCTGCTGCTGGGTGGCATCATGTCTGGTCTTCTTTGTGTGGAGGGAGGGCGGGGGTGCTGGACCTGTCCACTTCTTGGCATGCTCCTTTAATTTATCCGCCCTCGAATAATCTTTGGCGCAGTACTCCCAGGCAATCGTCTTCTTAGCCGAATTAAATTTGCGCCCCTTTTCGTGTGTCCCGGCATCTCCTACATTGGCAAATGGGGAATTGCAGAACTTACAGTGTTGCCAGCTGCTTTCTGCTTCACGATGCTGTTACAGCTTCTTAAATGGTATTTCATGTCATCTTTGGGCCCAATCTGCATCCCACACTTCTCACAGACATGCTCCACTTCTCTACAGGTATTACAGGTGCAGGTGCGTTCATATCTGAGTCCATTGCAGCAAATGGCTAAATGCTTCGAACAGAAACCACACGGTAACACTATCGGCAGTATTGTACTTACCCTAAAGAGAGTAGGAGGTGAAAGAAGTTGGAAAACCCCCGAAGTGCCAATGTATTCACAGCCGCTCTCCATGCTGCAGATGTCAGCAAAAAAACTTGTAACATACAGGTATGAATAATATTAATAATCTGGTCATGACAGGTTAGCAACAATTTTATAAAAATGTTTGGGGGTGAAGTTAAACTTTGAAAATATTACTTAATAATATATGCAAACAAATCCTATGTATATAAAATTACCCTGCCACCAATTAATTTTTTTTTCAGAAATAATTTATGTTACTCTGTAGCAGAAAGTACTATTGTGCAAAATAAAACAAAAAAAAAAGTGCTTTCATGAAATATAATAACAAATATGAAATACTACTGTTCAACAGTTATGTGCCTTTACAAAATATGTAATGCCATATGCTACAGAAAGGCTGTGCGGTTAGCCGGCTCGCCTCCAACCAAGGCGAACCGGGTTCAATTCCCGGTCGGGTCACCGGATTTTCGCAAGTGGGAATCGTGCCGGACGATGTCGTTGGTCGGCGGGTTTTCTCGGGGATCTCCCGTTTCCCCCACCCTTTCATTCCGGCGCTGCTCCATACTCACCTCGAACACCCTCATCGACTCTCATTACCTCGCTGTTAAGGGCCACCAATATCTCTTCACTCACTCATTAGCATATTTATTTTGCATTTTTAAAGCTATGAGCAAATTATTTATCTAAGAATGTTATTTTCATCGACAAGTGTAGTGTTTTTAAAAGAACAATTTGTATGAACAAAACACGTTCAAACATGTTACGTACCAGGAGAAGAAAAGGACGACTGCAGTCACTTGCTTGGGACCCCCGCGAATCGGACGATTTGACTTGGGCAAAGGGGGAGACTCTGACGCCCTACCACGGAAGTCACTTCTACTCGACACAAGTTCATCACATAATGTAAAAAGTCTAACAAAAATAACACAAAATATTCGACAAGTAGTCGTAAATACTCACTGCTTGTATTTGCGTGAAGGTGTGGGGGTTTCCTTACAGCCGTACATACAGGACAGTAAGCCGACTGAAGACACAACTCCGGGAATTGGCAGGACCTGCGACTGTGCCCAGCGGTAACCTACTAAAAAGTCCGTTGTATGTCAAAATCATATACACGAGCAAATACATAACCATATTTTCATTTAATTATCTTACTTTCAAAATAATTTGCAACTTGTTGCAAAATAGCAGTCAGTGCTGACTTGCTCTAATGATTTGGCGAGGGGACTTGATGTACTGGCTGCCAATCACGGCGCAAAATAAAGTAAACATAGTCATTAGCTTACAATCAATATACAAGACAAAAATTATTAATAAGAAAGAAATTAGTTATTTAAAAAACAATATTAAAAAAAAAACGAAAGAGCTTGTTTATAAAGCAGTTAGCTATTAAAAAACAATATGCAAAATACATTAAAGAATTTGTTCATAATAAAGCAATTGGTTATTAAAACGATATTAAAATTAATAATAAGAAAGCAGTTAGTTAATAAACCAAAATACGAAAAAAATTAATAAGAAATCAGTTAGTAAATTAAAAATAATATGTAAAAATATTAAAGAACTCTTTCATAAGAAAGCAATTACTTAATAGAAAGCAAAATGAAAAAATAATAATATTTTGTTTATAAGAAAGCAATTAGTTATTAAAAAACCAAATTGAAAAATATTAAAGATTTCGTTTGTAAGAAAGCAATCAGTTATCAAACCAATCGTCACTGATATTTAATGAGCCTACTTTCCTTTACATCGGTGCCAATAAATTTTAGTGAAATTAATAAAAGCTTAGATGGCAGGAGATAAGATTAGGAGCATCAACATCGGATGTAATGAGTCTAATGTTTTTAATGATAGGGTTTACTAAGCTGAAATATTTACACAGCCATCATACCAGAAAGCCACTTGTGTGAAAAGTTTGGTCGGAATTGCTTGATTGGTCTCCGAGATATGGCAAAAAATTTAATTTTTTTTAAACACGGATATCTTATAAAAACTACCTAAAACAGATTTGTCTTTACAATAATTTTAATAGGTACTATTAGTATAAAAATTTTACTGCATTTAGTTAAATTTTTAAATAGATATGCTAAACATATCCAAATAGTTATGTGGCCACCATTGCGAAAATAAATGTCTGGCACTTTTTAAATAATGTGACTTAACAATTATTTCTCTATTTATGCCAAATTTGTAGGAGATTAGTTTAATTGTCTCGGTAATATGACAAAATGTTCAATTTATTTACCTGACACTATTATGCAAAAAAATTCTTAAAAAAAGTATTTCTGTATGCATAAATGATGATTCTATTTAATACTGTTTGCATACAAAATTTGGCTGAATTTTGTTGAAATGTTTTTAGGTATAACAAATTAAACTTCATTATTTATATAAAACCCATTCAAACATGCCTGCCACACATAACATATGTTAATTTGCATACCATACTGTAGCAATAATTCGTGAATTTTTTGAACGAATCTGTGGATTGGTCCTCGAGATATGGCATAAAACCTCCGTTGTTCATGTGACGATCTTCATAAATGTAGGACAACATTTTAATGTATTATTTCATTAGATTATTGTCATAGATACAATGTAGAAAATTAAATGTTAATCTGTTACATATTTTTGTAGTGATAACACACTAAGCGAAAATGGCATACCACACTACAAATTATTCGCTAAATTTGAAAGAAATCGGTTGATTGTTTCGCGAGATACGACCTAAAAATGTTATTATTTCATTGCGTAGACAATTTTGATGGATATAATTGCTAATGTCAGCATAAAAAGATATGTTTAAATTAGTTTTGTAGATAAAAAAATTCTCAATTAAAATCTTTATATGGCTGCCAATATAAAATATGTGTGTCTGATAATCTCAAATTTTATAAGTTTACATGGCTTGCCATAGTGCTACTTATTTGCCAAATTTGGTAGAAAGCGGTTGTTTTTTCGGAGATATCACATTATTGTAATTTGTCTTGTGATACTATTTTACAAAATGGCGGGAAAAAAGAATTTTGTGTGCAAACATTTTATGTTTGTAATATACACATCCAGCATAAAAAGTTTCATTACAATTTATTTCATGGTTTCGAAGATATATTATACAAAATAAAATAGCCATACGGCCGCCATTTTGATAACAAGTGTCTGGCATACCGGTTAAAAGACATATCAGTTAACATTACCTACCACAGTGCTACTTGTTTGCCACATTTGATAGGAATCTGTCAATTGTTTGCCGAGATATGACATAACATTTTATTTATTCTTGTGGCACTATCTTACAAATTGGAGGAATAGTAGATATGTTTGATGATTGTTATATATATTCCCAGTGTACAAAGTTAAGTTGGAATTGATCAAATGGTTTCGAAGATATAGCACACTATGCTAAAAAAAACTAGATGGCCGCCATTTTTAAAATAAGTGTCTGACCAACTTTACACGAATTTGTACGTATCGTCTGCGGTAGTACTACTTGTTTTCCAATTTTGGTAGGAATCTATGCATTTTTTCCTGACATATTAAACAAAACTTTATCATTTCATTTAGTGCGGTCTTATACAATGGCGGACAAAAGTGTTTTTTTTTTGCTTATAGGATGCTTGTAATAGATACTGTGAGTGTACAAAATTTGGTTGAAATTGGTCAAATGGTATGGATGAACCTAAAATAATTGTATGGCCATCATTTTAAAAATAAGTTCCTAATGTAGTTAAATTACTTACATTTACCTGGCCTATCATTGTATTACATATGTGCCAAATTTGACGAAAATAGGTTGAGTAGTTTTCGAGATATAACATGAGAGCTTCATTTTTTCATGTGTCCTTCAAAATGGTAGACCAAGAAAAATATTCACATCTGAATTCAATGCTTACGTCTTACATTGTCAGCATACAAATTCAAGGTTTAAATCAGTTGAATGGTTTCCATAATATGAAATATCACCCTAAATGTTAAAATAACCGCCATTTTGAAAGTTAGTTCCCGGGGTGGTCGAAAACTATGAAAGTGAGGTATCCTTACTTAGTTCTACATGTGTACCGAGTTGGGTGAAATTCGATTCATGCATTCAAAAATTGAAATGGTGGGACACACATGCTCAGACACACAAACTCATATATAAATACATATACACACAGTGTCACACAGGAAGGAAAGTGATTTCATAAGCCACGGAAAGTAGACTAAAAGAATGTGCAAATATATTAAAAGTACGTTCTTAAGAAAGCAATTAGGTATTATAAAACAATATGCAAAAATATTAAAGAGTTCGTTCATAAGAAAGGAATTATTTACTTAAAAAACAATGTGTTTTTAAAAAAACTACCGAGATCGTTTGACAAAATTAAATAACTTAATCAGTTAATTGTTAAAAAGAAGTTTACACAATTAATTATCTAAAAAAAAATAACATACCTTCGCGATTAAATACTTGAAGCCAAATATAAGGCGACTGTGATACCACAAACTCTCTCACTGAACGCAAAATGGCGACGAAGCAGAAGGGTACTAGGATATGCAGACGGGAAGCCCAGATATCTGAGAGAGAGAGATTCCAGCATTCTCCAGCCTTTTATAACGTATACAAGATGGATAGAGGGGGGGGGGGCTGATACAAGCGAAGTAGTAACTGTAGTTACCATAGCGTTTTCACTGACCAAATTCCCCTCTTAACTAATTTTTTTTTTCTTCAGAAACTATGTGAATTATAATGTAAAGATTTTGGCCGAGCGTTTTTATTTGTTGAATTCCCTTCCCAACCAACTAATTTTTTCACAAACTATGTAGGTGACACACTAATAAATTTAATTCAACCTAACATCGGACCCTCAGAATAGATTTATAATGAAATCTTTCTATTCTATATCTTTAGCGGTTACATTTATATTTACACTTCAATAGCAGTTATTACCTAAGTTGCCCGATTTTCTCACGACAAACTAACTTAATAAAACATATACTTACTTCATGAATCTGTTTGCAATGTTTTAAGAATTCTTAAAGTAAACGATTTTTTCAAGAAAAAATCAGTTTGCCAACAGAAACGCCAATGTACACTAAACCGACATTCCTCAAAATAACAGCATCCTATTTTCAACATTATAAACTTCCCGCCACCGAAATATTTTTCTGTTGTTCTAAAACCATTTTCTCACGATTTTTTTTCCAGCTGTCGACTTAAAATATGTCGCTGAAAACTGAATCTCTTTTATAAAAATGAAATTGTATGTACGGCTACTACCTGTATGTTAATGACTTATTTCAGCCATCTGAAAAGTGATAGTGTTTCATAATAACTTACCTTTTTATCAAGAAAAAATAAAACAAAAATTTCGGTTATGTAAGCAGTTGAATTAAAAAACATTAAAATTGAAGTCTGAAGTATTTCACTTAAGAGTAAGGTGGTGAAAGTTAGATAAGGTTTTGAGGTCGACTTTTTTGTCCTTTTATCTTAATGTATTATTTTCGAAATCATTATATTGCGTTGAATGGGGTTCATATAGGAAATTTCCTTATTGCAAATGCACACAAAATTTCGTAAAATTGCGATAATGCTGTACATTAGAATTATAATTGGATGTTAAAAAATACGTTATCTTAGTTTGCAAAATATATTAAATCCAAGTTTATAGACAGAAATGCTTGTTTACAATACTCCGTAATCGGAAATGCGCAAAATATTTTAAATTCGATTGTATAAAGAGAAATGGTTGTAAACAATGTTCAGTATTCGAAAAGGAAGAGTTCAACTGAATGTAAATGAATATTTACGAAATTTATACTTTCAGGGAATTTTCTTATAGCTAAATAAAACTAATACTATTCTTTCATTGTACGTATATGACACGAACACCAATATGGGTGTTTCACCCCATTATCCAGTCTTGCATTACAAGTGTCTCAACAGATCAGTGGTTGTCAAATAATGCCTACTAAGAAAGGGTGGGATTTGATACAAAGTTGAAGTTTTTCAATACACTGTATTGGTTTTTAAGCCTTTCATTCCCACATTAATTTAAGATTTCTGGTGTAGCAAAAAATGAATTTTTTGATGCGAGCTGTACTTAAGTTGGCAGAGAATATGCATCGTTAATACAGCCAATAAGCTGCAGACGTGTTTAGTGGTCGGAGAAATAAACTAGTCATAAAGTTGAGCAGTAGAACGATTTACGAATCAGTTAAACCCATAAAATATGGTTAGGCACTGAGATTTGCAGTTACTTTACTTGAGAATTATAAGAAACAAAGCAGCTCTCTCGAGCATGTGCCTTATTACTGTATCAATGCTGGTAGGTCGGTCACATGGTATATTTTCTACTTGTACAACAAGGAAACAAGCTTATTTTTAGAAATAAATTTGAGAACCTAACAGGGCTAAGAAGACGAACGAAGTCTTGTTAGAATAAAGTATATATGGAATAATTTGTTAAATTTTTTATCCTGGTGATGATACGAATTCTGTGTGTGCTGGCTCCCTTTTTGCCAAAATATTGAAAAAAAACTTGTATATGCCTGTGTGAGAATTGGCATTATGTATGGATCACGCTCTATATTTTACCAGTTGGTAAACATACAGGAATTTGTATTTGGGGAGGTTCGGTGTTCGAAAATTGCTGATATATGCATCCATGATTTTTAATGCTTTAAGGATTGATTGATCGTAAATTATCCGTTTCAACGTCTAGTGCATGGATTGAATTTGTTTGTTTGTGCATGCAGGCGTGTACGTTTTTCTATTTTGTAATACTGACTGGTGGGGAATGATGCATTTGTAATCCCTACGAGTTGAGTTATGCTCTTGCGAACTGGGGAGCAGTTTACTAGAAATATATTATATGTAATGAATTATTTATCTGTGCTGAAGTGTATTACTACTGGCTTCCGAAAAAATAAAGAGGCGTCGTAAACCCTAGCTTGTCGAGAGTAATCTGAAAGACTTTATTGGGAAGCAGTAACTGATTTTGACCTAACAGATTGCTCGATAAATTACGCATACAACAACAAAGTCACGCTAGTAAACGCTTACACGTTGTAGCTTGACGAATAAGACAATGCAACGGTAATGAACGGAAATAATACATCTGAAAATATTGATAAAAGAGAATTGTGACGGTCCACGTAGGACTGAATATGTGTTCAGTGTATGAGGGATACTTAAAGTAGCAATGAATGTGAACACGTATACGTACAATAAAACAAGGTTTCGCGAGTTCTGTGTTGCTTCGCTAGAGAGGAAATATATTGGAGGTATTATAGTAAAGTACATTTTTTAATGTAAAGTATTTCTTTACAAGTTTTGAACTCGGAAGTTTTATTGTGCGGAGAGTATGAAAAGTTGTCTCGCAGGGGGATGATTAGCAGGACTTGCTGACACACTGTGCAGGTTGTGAGGTTGTAAACAGTCCAGGTGGAGAGGACGAAGGTTGTGATTCTACATGACTGCTTTTAGCAATCGGCTTTGAAAGCTGTAATTTATAAAAAAAAAATTATCATCGGTACCCCATTATTTCTTAAAATATAAAAAACGAATTAGCAGTCATGGTAAGCTTTTACTTACCACGTTCACGAAGGCTCTCTACTTGCTCCAACTTCTGACTGCTAGTGAAGAACACTGCCGCCTACGTCAAATGGAATGTGTTAAGATAGTGCCGGAGTTAAAAACACGTGTGCAATCTGTTTACAACGTCTCGGACTAAAATTATCATGATCGCAGCCGTCAACTGAAAAATAAACACTTTCCCGTGGGATGCTGGGAAAGAAAGAAGTTTACCTGTGAACTGACTGCTGCTTTATTCTTTTAACATGTGAGTAGTAACTTTATCGTATTTAGATTAGTGTTGCGGCGACATGTTGCGCATTTTTCCCCCGACTCGTTTCGAACACTCAGACTGCGAACAATTTTACATATTCTATTAAATAAAACGGACTTCCTAATTTGATTTTGACCCTTATAACAGCGTGTGTAAGCCATCCGATGTGCTGGCTGCCGAATTCAGTTCGTGTTGACTTGTCATGATTAAATGCTCTTGACTATTATTTTTACTTGCGTTTAAACTGCAACGCTTAGTCCCCTCAGAACATGGTTGTAAAAATACATATTACAATAGGGAATTTATACATTCGTGAATTAATTTTTGCTTTATGAATTAATAGATATGCTGATGCCGTATATAATTTTTAATACAGTATTTAATATATACGCTTATACAATTCTAATACGTCATCACTGAAAGCATGAATTATCAGAATCAACTGCGAAATAATGAGTGTCGGCGAGGGTGAAATGAAGGAAAGATGTATATGTGGTGGAATTCAAGGGTGTGGGAAATAGGAATGCCCTGAGAAAACCCTATGCCGATAGCAACTTCCGCCACGTTTCTTACATACGTAATTTCTGGTGACTTCGTCGGGAATCAAACCTAGTATTTATTGGAAGGAGCAGGTGATTAAATGGGTAATGAACAACATATTTGAACTTGGAAAGAATGTAAACAGATTATATTCATTACATTAAATGTGATCATGTTGCTGGAAAGATGTTACATCAATGGTATGGAGACTGTTGGGATTCGAATTTTGTATTATATTTGTAAAGTGAAGTATGTAAAACAATTAGTAAAGTATCCTCGGATCAGATGTATTAATCAAAAGTTCCTTCTCAAAATACACACACACTTGGATGTTGACACTATCCACGCATTAATAGAGAGAAAACGAAAAAGATTGCACCTGATGAGTATCCTAACACTATAGGACTGGCAGTAATTGGTTCGTCAGTGTTCCAGGATACATTATGTGCACAAAATGGATGCTAAGGATTTCAAGAAATTTATTGAATTATTTTCAGGCAACCGATCACCCGTTAATTACAGGAAATGAGTGTTGATAAAGAGCCGGTTCTTCTGTCAACTTGTGTACATATTCAAGTACGGCAGGAATCATCCCTTGGTAGTGAGTTTGAGATAGTTGACCTTTGGATATTCAGACGACAAAAGGCAGAATTGCCAACAGATCTTCAAGTGAGGTCACGAGTTCCAATAGCTCAAAAGAAATTCAATGACTTAATGTCACTATTACCTTATTTGCCTAGTATTTGTCATGAGTTGTACAAGCATCTAGATAAAAACAGTAAGAACATCCCAGACTACCCAACAAGTGATGATGATTCTTGAAAAACTAAAACTTGTTATACCAAGATGTGCGTATGCTATGGTACAAGTATCTAATGGATGTTCCAATTTATAACCCATTATGATTCATGCCAAAATTTTCAATGATTATTCCTATGTGTAACTCTTATGATTGTTGTCAAACTTTTTGATTGTTACATGTGTAGATAGAGTTATACTATTAATCTATTTTCAACAATATAGTAATTATTTAGCGATTGCTTTTACTACAAGGTATTTTAACGAGGCATTGTGTCCAATACAAATCTCAAGTTAACAGAGCTGTACAACACTAAGTCCACAATCATTTTTTTACATTGACAAACTCAATTTTTTTTAAATATTGCTACTGTGAAATCTATTCTATGAAGGATGATAAAATTGTATATGGTTTCTTCAATTAGTGCCTGAGAAAAGTCAAGGGTAATTTTAAAACAGTTACAATTCGCTCTCCTGAATAATTCCATTTTTGTTAGTTGGTGTCCTTTACCTCTGACCTACAGATATACAGCCTGTCTCACCTAACACTGTGACATGAAATAATTCCGATAGCGAACAAAATATTGCCAAACAATTTGCACAGGATTGTTTCCACATAAGGGGCTCACAAAGTGAGAGGATAAACACACTCATGTAAAGTATGAAAGTACCCCTTTCAACACAAAGTTATATTTATTTAAATGGAACATACATAGTTTTTCAGCCTAATTATAATCTAGGTTCATAATTATGAATAACAGAAGTGGTTGCAGGTTCATAAACCCACTACTTGCTGAGATATAACCGACGTAAATATCGGTAGACTGCGTCACCACTGTGATGCACATTAACACATTACCTACAGCTACTACAGCCACCAAAGAAACAGAAGCCTGTCGTGGACCATTAGCGACAAAATAAAGGACATTTGTAGTTCTGGAATTATCCACAATCAAATGTACCTACAATGGTATTATACCATGTGAAACACTGGAATGCTAACACAAATAAGCATATTCTCGCAAATTGTATCGGTGGTATTGTACAGCAAATCGGTTGACCAATACATACTTATGTACATAACAGAATACACATCATATTGTACTTTATCCCGCACCTAATTTAACCTTAGGAGCCTGTACCCTTGGCACAAACAGTCATGTGTTAACCGTTCCAAAGGGATCACCACTGGAACTACAGTGGATCACTTAAGTTGATGTTCAAAATGACAGCCGTTTACCTCTATGCACTCGTGGAGACGCTCAACAAGAGAGCGTTGAACAGACCACAGTGGTTCCCCCAGATAGTGTGTGACATGCTGCAGAAATACACTGTTACATATCATCCATGGTTGTTGGGGCTGCGTGATGCACTCGGTCTTTCAATGCACCCAACAGACAGAAATCTAAGGGCGTTAGGTGAGGGGAGCGAGCTGGCCATGCCACACGACCACCGTGCCCTATCCACCGAATTGGAAATGTGCCTTTTAGTACCTCTCTGCTCATATGTGCGGAGTGGGCGGGGCAACCATCGTGCTGGAACCTCATTGAGAGATAGGTGTCTAGTCCCAAATCCTCGAGCAGACCTGGTAGACTGTCGTGGAGAAACGATGCATATTGTTTTCAGTTTAAAGTTCCCAGAAGGAAATATGGGCATATGATACGATCGTTCACGATACCACTACATACATGTATTGGCCACTTTCGTTAATGGTCAATCGGACGCAGCGAGAGTGTGTTTTCGACGCTCCAGTAGTGCTTCATGTTCCGTAAATTCACATGTCCATGATTCGTGAACATTGCTTCATCCGTAAACAAAATAGTCCTAAGGAATGATATATTGTCATGCAGCTGCTGAAGTGTAAAGCGACTGAATACAACGCGGTTGTAAAATCATGCCCGTGCAACTCGTGATGCAGTGACAAGTGGTATGGATGAAATGTATGATGGTGTAAAATGCAGCTAATGCTGGCGCGACTTATTCCCACACCACGTGCAGTCTGCCGTGTACTCACATGTGGGTTGTGCGCTACAGCGGCCAGAACACCGAATACGTGTCCTTCATTAGTTGCCGTCGTTGTATGTTGATGCCTTTGTGGGTTACAGCTTCCGGTTGCTACTAGGGCTCTGCAGAATTTGGCGATTGTACGAGATGACGGACGCATCGACCAGCGCATTGTTCCTTGACATTGCCACTGTTCTTGCTGTGTTTCTATGACAGTCACCATACAGCAAGAGCATGTACAGTTTTTATTCGTTACTGTACATTACTGCACCTGCTTACTGTTAGCTATATCGTACTATCACAGATATAAACTATGCAAGAATAACCAACAACCTTCAACACTGCACTGTACTGTCCGTCTAACCGACATGTATAAGCACAGCTGATGCTCACATCACGGACTGTATCCTCACATCCACCATTCCTATCTCTGACGTGCTGTAGATAGAAAGGTACAACCAATTCTGCTATGTGCAATATTGCGCCACGTTTCTCATAGGGCAAGTAAAACATTCCGGTTCCATTTAAAAACATGTCAAGTTGTGTTGAAAGAAGTACATGAATAGTTTACTGGAATGAGGTGATTCTCTCATTCTGTGAGCCCCTTACATGGGAACACTCCTGTTAACGATACAATACGATGTTTATTGCTTTAAGTACATAAGTATGTGTTGGTCTGTCAGGTTGCTGTACAGTACCGTCAATGCAATGTGCGCGAACATTCCTATTTGTGTTAGCATTTCAGTGTTTCACATGGTATAATACCATTGTAGGTACATATGATTGTGGACACTATCAGAACTACGAATGTCACCTTTATGTGGCGCTTATGGTTAATCACAGGCGTCTGTTTCTTTTGTAGCTCTAATAGCTGCAGGTCACACGTAAATGTGCGTCACAATGGTGAGGCAATCTACCGATATTTACATCAGTTATATATCAGCAAACAGTGGGTTTACGAACCCGCAACCTCTTCCAGTATTCATATTTGTGCACCTAGTTTATAATGCGGCAGGTAAACTATGTGCGTTCCATTTAAATAAATATAACTTTGTGTTTAAAGGGGTACTTTCATACTTTACAGGAGTGTGTTTATCCTCTCAATTTGTGAGCCCCTTACGTGGAAACAATCCTGTGCAAACTGTTTGGCATTATTAGGTTCTGTCTAGGTATTATTTCAGGTCACGGCATTAGGTGATACATACTATACTGTATATAGCACATATATATAATAAAATGCTCGCTTCTCAAAATCGCAAAAGTACAAAATTTTCTATATGAACATTGAAGATACTCTGGAGAGCCAAAAAAAACTCGTATAGGCGTACGTATGCAAATAACAGAGGTATGGAACCAATCAGAGTAACGCGATGCGGTCAGCAGCACCTATATAAGACAACAAGCGTCTGGAAAAGTCGCAAGATCGGTTACTGCTGCTACAATGGCAGGTTATCAAGATTTAAGTGAGTTTCAACGTGGTGTTATAGTCGGCGCACGAGAGATGGGACATAGCATCTCCGAGCTAGCGATACAATATGGATTTACGCAAACGACCATTTCACGAGTGTACCGTGAATATCGGGAATCCAGTAAAACATCAAATCTTCGACATCGCTGTGACCGGAAAAAGATCGTGAACGAACGCGACAAACAACGACTGACGTGAATCATTAAACGTTACAGACATGCAACTCTTTCTCAAATTGGTGCAGATTTCAATGCTGGGGCATCAAAAAGTGCCAGCGTGCGAACTATTCAATGTACCATCGTTGATATGGGCTTTCGGAGCCAAAGGCCCACTCGTGTACCGTTGTTGACTGCACGACACAAAGCTTTACGCCTCGTCTGGGCCTGCCAACACCACCATTGGACTGTTGATGACTGGAAACACGTTGCCTGGTCTTACGAGTCATGTTTACAATTGTATCGGAGGGATGGATTTGTACGGGTATGGAGACATCCTCATGAATCCATGGACCTTACATTGCAACAGGGGACTGTTCAAGCTGGTGGAGGCTCTGTCATGGTATGGGGCGTGTACAGTTGGCGTGAAATGGGACCCCTGATATGTCTAGATACGACTGTGACAGGTGACAGATACGTACCCATCCTGTCCGATCACATCCACCCATTCATGTCCATTATGCATTCCGTTGGACGTGGACAATTCCAGCAGGACAATGCAACACCCCGCTCGTCGACAGTTGCTACCGAGTGGCTCCAGGAACACTCTTCTGACACTTCCATTGGCCACCTAAATCACCAGACATGAACATTATTGAGCATATCTGGGATGCCTTGCAGCATGCTGTTGAGAAGATATCACTACGGCCTCGCACTCCTATGGATTTGTGGATTTCCCTGCAGGATTCATGGTGTTAAATTCATCCTGCATACCTTCAGACATTAGTCGAGTCCATGCGTCTTCGTCTTGCGGCACTTCTGCGTGCTCGTGGGGGCCCTACACGATATTAGGCAGGTGTACCAGTTTTTTTGGCTCTTCAGTGTAAATTGTTTCTTGCAACATCTGTCTAAAAAATTTAACAGGAAATCACTGGGACAATTTAAACCTTAACTGAAATATTTTAGTTTTTTTTCCCGCATATTAAGAAACTACTTTATTTATACAGATAAAATAGCTTTGTTTTAAATTTATTATATTAAATCTTGTACTCATCCTTGTAACTTTCAGCCATGATGATCTTGCCTAGAAATCTTGAAAGATATATTGATGGGAGACAACAACTTAACCTGCTTACTTTCCTAGTCACACTGAACACGACTGTGAGGGCTTGGCATAAGCAAGCGTTGTGCTGGTTGGGAAATGCACGCAGACCTGTCTGACCTGAATACACCATAAGTTATTGCAAAAAAAAAAAATTATAATGATGCTCACATGAATCACGCGAGTCTTTCATTTGCTAAGCATATGACCCTAGTTCAGCAAAATGTTGCATCATATCTGAACACTGCTTCAGGATTGCTACCACTTAAGTGTACACGCTCTTTTTGCCTTAGATGCGTAGCTATTCAAGTGTGTTTTATTTATGAATCATGAAATCTTATATGCACATATGATTCCACTGATTAATTCTGTAAATTGAATATCCAACTCTGTACATTACAAGTATGACTGGAACATATGTTATTAAATATAGTCGTATGAATAATTGCTGTGAACGTCGCATTTTTATTGGATTAGTTTGTGTGTTTCAGCATGATACAGGAAGAAACCGTTCGTGGATGCCAAAACCAGCTGACCTGTTGGAAAGTAATGATTTAGTTCAACGAAAAACTGGAAATAGGTACGTAAGATTTAAGCTCTGATAAACTGAGACAAAAAAATTAGACATTAGTCTTTCTCATTTTCTGTCTTGTAAATTTCGTAGTTATAAAGATCAGGTAGTATACTGTATGAACAGACAATAAGTGTTTTGATGGAGATAAATGTTTTATACCCGTTGTCTCTGTTTGTCGGTAAACAATTGTAAATAAATGAATACACAAATTAAAAAATACAAGAAAATGTGCTTTTAAAGACCTATACAACAAACCACTTTTAGCATGTTAGAAAACAATTAAACTTTTACGGCTGGTTTCACAAACTGTAGATAATCTAGATTATGTTATGGTGAAAAAAGTAAAACTTCGATTTTTATCTGGATAAAGCTTTGCGTGTTTCACCAAGACTTATCTTTCTCAGAGAAAATCGAGACATTTTTATCTGGATTTTGTGTGAAAACAACCCCGTTGGTTCAGTTAACAGAAAATGTTTGGTATTTTACGTTAGTAAAGTGACTAGTTTTTAGTAGTCGAAATAGCATTTTCACAAAAAAAGCAACAAAAAAAATCTAAAGGAAAAAACTGTTTTGTTAGAGTTAGTAAGGGAAAGTATCAGCATAATCTAAAATAAGCGAGATCAACACATTATGTTATCGTCATTCCCAGGGCAATGCCAGCCGTCAAGGAACAACGGACAGCAGCTGATGAGAGCCCAAAAAGGGAGGTGGGGGAATTCAGTGAGGTGGAATAACGTTAGATGGGCGCCACCCAGCTATACCATGGCTGGGACAGGAGAGCGCACTAGGTCACAGGGCGGGTTCCAGTGTGGCTGTCCCCCCTCTTGGTGGCTAGTTGGTGATTTGCACGTCCTTATGTGCACGGCGTCAGAGGACCTATCTGCTACAAACTCCATTATTACTGGGGATACGGAGCACGCCCCAACCCCAACGCGACTGGATTGAGATGCCTATCTCATATGCGCACACAGAATAATGTAGGCGACTCCAGAAATGTCAGTTATACAGTACCTTATATTTAGCAGCTGGTAAATGGAGACAAGTGGTGCGACATACATGAGCACTGCACCGTTAAAACTGCATAAAATATTTTTCTTCGTTCACACTGGTTACAAAAATGTAAGCAGAAATTATGAAAGCCTGCTTAGCACGAGGTTACACAACTTTGAAAATGGCCGACCGCGTGGTCGGTTCAAACCCTGGGGCATGGAGATGGCCATGTCCAAAAATTGTATATTTAAGCTCCCTTGTACCAAAGCTGTACAAGGGAGGGCTGAAGGAGACATAAGGGCGAAAACGAAACGGTTCCAGAAATATTAAACTATTGCAAACTAACTCGGTTGCAGTAAGATTTGAGAGCTTCTCACTTGCACGTCCTACTACAGCTGCAGCTCGTAACGAACTGGACGAGGCCAGATGCAGTGGCTAGCCACTAGCCACCACATGCGTTCGTTAAATGCGAAAATTAAACTGAAAACTACACAGTACAAAAGATCAACACAGAAAATTACCAAATTTAAATTTACACATGATATTTACTTAGTTGAAAACAATACTTTAAGTTTTGTCTACGTAAATTGTGGCAGTTGCAATTTAAATGTTATGTTATTTTATAAACACAAACAGGCTGAACATAAAAGCATTTTACAAATAAGACATAATTTTATGAAACTATTTACATAGAAATTATATTAATTTTAAGTGGATGCTAAGGGGCTTGTCCCCCGAACTGAACAGCTACACGTCCCAAGTGACAGCCACCACTAATGTCATCAGTCCAGTGTCTAGTTAAATGATGAAAACTAAATTGCAAACATTGTGCCCCATTCACAGTTTGTAATTTCTCTTTTGAAACATATATTTAGTTGTTCTTGACAATCTCGACAGCATTGGTAAAACATACCTGGATGTCACGTCGCACTGTGTCAAAACCCGGTGCCTCCGAGCGAAACAACAATTTTCCCGACACACACTAATTGCACTTTAAAATACCACATAATCGCACACTCAATCACTGTTGGTTTAATTCTTTTACGGGTCGTATGGTGGCAACGTGGTCGGGATGGATGCTGATTTGGCTCTGGTGATAGTCGCCATCTTGTAGACCTCGTGTCCTCCGCCTCGTCGTGCGCTGCCATATGTTGTTTGTTGATGCGATGCGTCGGCGTTCCTCAAAATGCGCGGGTGCAGTGCTCGTGCCTCGGGGCGAGTGTCAGGTTCGGTCTCCGGAACGTGAGGAGGTACAACGACAATGTAATATTATTATCGATGGTTAAAATGTTATTTTCCTTACAACATACTTTTCTAAAAGGCGAATAGTACAGCTGAACACTTATTTAAAGAAAAATATGTTTTCAGTCAAACATGCCGGAATAAACGCCGTTCTGCGAAAATAAACCTCTGACAATATGTTTAAATTTAGTGTTATATATGAATAATAAGTTACGGTTATTTTTGCCGTCGAGTTTTAATTTCGTTGTGTAGCTCATAATTTTGATTATTTTTTTGAATTTTTGAACATTTACGTGTTTTACATCCAAGCCTGAATTTATAACTTCAAATTAAGTGCATTATTGTATATGCAGTGAATGAACTTAAACTGCAGCAACCTGACAAGATAAATTATGTATTAAAATTTAATAAAATAGTTTTATACAGAAAACAAATATCCCTGCAATTACTGTTTCCCAAAATAGTTTTCATACATCGACATTTTCATGAAAGCTCTTGTATTAATGTTGCTACCATTTCCAGATTATATCGTGTATATTACTGTTTAACGTTATGCTAATAATCTATAAATAATAATTCTCTATCACTTTTCAAATATCTTTGCTAATAGTCTAATGTATTTAGTTACATTTTAAATCTTCATCACGATAAGCTGATTTCATCCAGTCGGCGGATAAACTATTTTATCTTGATATACATGAAAATCTAGACAAGGTAGGTGCATGGCGAAATTTAAAAGACAGATAATCGAGATAATTTGTCACTTAAACTTGATAAAATATCGTTA
The DNA here is from genome assembly GCA_002778355.1 of Clitarchus hookeri. NCBI lineage: Eukaryota > Metazoa > Arthropoda > Insecta > Phasmatodea > Phasmatidae > Clitarchus > Clitarchus hookeri. Next base: position 899,889 of record NQII01000342.1, read on the forward strand.
TCACGCTTGGTGAAACTGGCCCTTAGGGGTTAAACTGAAAAGTGATATTCTTTTTCAAATATTTCAATATTATATAAATGTGCTGCATTCACACTAGAATTATATGAAAACATTAAAACACAGAAATAGCATATAATGTAGACCAATACCAACGAAAATTCACAGAATTAAACTACAACTACAAAATCCAGTAAAATGTGGTCCACGGCAATGAGTAGAAAATCACTCATTGATTCATGTTAAAAGCCTCTGAGTTAAGTATGTAAACACATCGGCTAACCATTGAATTCACATTCACTGACTGTTCAGTGCATGCTTAAAATGTGTGACGAAAAGTATAAATAAATTAATTTAGAAAATATATGAGTTTTTTAAATTCACTGATTTGTTCTATAATCCATTCGAGAAATATTAGACATAGTAAGTAAATGCCTCTTCCGGTCCTATGTATTTTAAATAGAGGAGAGACGGTCTGAATGGCCACATACTTCGGGTTGACACGGTAGTGTTCGCAGTTTTCGACGTTTCGGGAAAGGGTTCTATGTGTGATATTCGAAAGGTTGTACAAGTGTTTTTACAGTGACAGAATCAGTTTAATTTTGGTTGGGAATATTGTTGGCAAGGAGCTATCATATAGTTAAGGTGAAAATGTCGTACCCCACTGAGATGCAGAATTCATTTTTATCATTACTGTGTTTTATTTGCTTGGTTTAACATTATTTCAGAGTTTGAGTTCCAGAAATTTTACATGCTATCTTTTAATCGCCCAGTGTTGTGGCTCTAAACAAACGATTAGACATTACGATTTCTTTAAATTATGTGTTTTAGCTGTCCTTTCATTCAGAGAAGGTACCAATTTTTTAAACATGTTCGAGTAAAAATAGTTTTTTATGGTTTAAAATTTCAATTTTGGGTCCCTTCACTATCCTTCTCCATTTGGGATTGCATTGAATATTATAAAGTTTTGTGTATGATCATTACAATTCAGAAATCCATGCACATACACATATACAATTTAATGAAACTCGGGTTGGAGTTAGAACAATTGATCACACATCTCACTTTTCAATCCTTGATATTCATCTTCTACAACTTTCTTTCGCCCTTTATTCTGCATTCAACAAACATTTACTAAATACAAAAAATATTCAGACATTTTATGCAATGTATTTCAAACATTGTATTCTTGTGGAGAATCGGTAATGGGATTGGGAGCTCCAAATTTAAGTGTTCGAACTCAGGTCCCAATGAGTTACAAACAGCACCTAATTAAGAACACATTATGAGTAATAGGATTTGGTGCGATGTTGGGTTCAACGACACCGAATACCGGCTATGTTATGTGTGTGACCATTGCCCTGGGAGTTTGAGTGTGT
>NQII01000342.1:901303-953557 GCA_002778355.1 Clitarchus hookeri
GCCAGGCATGACCTTGGATGGCCTCCACTTTAAAAATTGTAAAAAAAATTAAAATCTGGAAAAAATTTATAAAAAATATAAATAAGTAGCAAAAATAAAGTAAATACATTTTTAGACAGAAATTAAATCTTTCTTCCTCTTGTACATTTAAACACACATCCTCTGCTGACACCTGGGTTGAATGCTAGAGTGTATTGTTAAGTCACTGCTGCTTGACTCCATATTTGCTTCCATTATTAGACAATAGGAGTGCTAATACTGCTTGTCATCGTCATTGGTCGCCAGATTGCATCGATATTGCTTGTTCTAACCATTAGCTGCACTGTGCATAGCTTTTAACAGTGTCCTTTTATGGAAACTACAGTGCTCTGCTAATTAACTGTGCTTATTGATGGCAAGCTCCAAACTACTCCCAGTTTTTTCCAGCCCATTAAGTAATCACACTAGAGTAGTTATTTCTTTATTTTTCAACATCTGTGTTTTAAAATTTTCTTTTATTCTTTTTCTTTTTCAAATTTTATACATATCCATTTTACCAAAATCAAATTCCTCGAAAAATAGTGTTTAGAGTGTGTCTTTAATAATATAAATAAGCGTGCCCATATAAATAAAAACGAACTGTAATATTTGTGCTACTATATGAATTAGCCTTTATATACTTGAAAGAAACATTTTGAATATAACAAAATACAATACTCAAAATTATAGGGGTTTTAGAAGAGACCAAAACAAATATGTTTTAGCCAACATCCCATGGCGCAGTAGGTTGGTGCGCTGCCGGTCTGCGGTGTGGGAGGTTCTGGGTTAGAATCCTAGGTAAGGGATGGGTGTTAGTTTAAGTTAGGTAATAAGTTAGTTTGTAAGCCGTTCCCTGATAAGCCTTCTGACATAACACCGGGGTGCGTTAATAAGCCCTTTCCAATCCAATCGAAATATGTTTGAACTAAACACCATAGGTCGGAAAATTGATAATTGAGGTATATTTTGACATGATAGAGAATGAGAATAAAACCACAATATTTCAATTCAATTGTGATTCTTATTATAAACTGTTCAAAAGAGAGATCACCTGCTTCAATACAATCTCTGCAACAACAGGGAATTGTCTGCCATACATGATCAAGGACCCCAGGCATGTGCTGTAGAGAGTTAGAATCTGCAAGCACCAGAGCCACGACCTCTTCCTCAGATTCAATTGGAGTCTCATACGCTAAGCTTTTCGAGTGCTCCACACAAAATAGTCAAGTGAGCCGAAGTTTGGAGAACGAACCGGCCATACAGTGGGTTCACCGTGGCCAGTAAATTTCTCACCGAATCTGCGGTTCAATGCTCTCGAACATCACGAGAAAACTGAGGAGTTACCCTGTCATGTTGGAACCCAATCCTACATAGAATATCAAGAGGAGCATTCACAAGGAACTCAGACAATGGTTCTCCAGAAAATGCATGTTCAGGTTACAATTGAGACATTATGGCAGCATGTATGACGCAATCAAATTGTCCCCAACAATACTTGCCAACTTGTAGACAGCAGGTGTTTGTTGGTAGGAACAGATGAAGCTAACTTGAGGGTTTTGATCTGTACAGAGGCATTTGTTGTGTAAATTGACTATTCCATTTCGGGTAAACGATGCTTCTTCGGCAAACAACACAAACTGTCCAAAATGCAGTTCCATAGACCATCTCTGCAGGTGTCATTGAGAAAACTCAACCCGACGAGGATTGTAGTTTGTTGGTGTGCTAGCACCCCTTTCAAATAAAATGGACGCAGCGGTTATTTATGCCACACCCACCAAACAGCCATGTAATCAACATGCAGTTGCTGTGAAACATGTTGTAAGCTTGTTATTAAATTGTTCTCGACCTGTTTGAATAACTTCTCTTCAAACTTGTGTGAGTGCATTGTAAACTGATGGCCAGTGTAGGGTCTGTGGACATAAAACGGCCATTGCTAAATTGATACTTTGCATAGCAATAACCTATGATCACGAGCACCCATTATGACAATCTTACTACAATGAACTGGTTTTGCGCAAGCAGTGATCAATTGCAACAATGTACTATGATTTGGCACACATCATACAGGATATCGCTCCTAATAAATATGTGTAGCAGATCTATAATTACTATTCCACATTTTATAAATCAAGTGCATGTCTGTAAAATCAGTCCATAAATACTATTCCATTACTCTACCCAATGGCACGACAAGATACTATTTTGTGTTGTCACAGAACAGACTTGGACTGGCAACAGAACGTCGTCGTCCCTCCTCTGGTCATCAGAGCCCTAACCTAACACGCGGATTTCAAACGGAAGACAGCCGCCCGGCAGGTGCTCATGCCCGCGAGTCGCTAGCTATTCGTCGTGGGATGGAGGCAAGGGAAACTATTATCAAGGAGTGCGAAAACAGCGTATTGAAAACTACAAGAAGGGGACCACATTGTTATGAAGTGATCAGGCCTTAGCTGAACAGCCTGCCTTATCACACCTTCAAACATGGAAACAGGACACGAGCGTGATTGCAACAACACCTTGTGAAAGACAGTTGTAGAAATCCCCTCAACCGGCCAGTAAACGAGGCCAAAAATATTAAACAACGCGCCCGATATAGGCCAGCATAACACCGGGAGTGACGTCTTTTGTCGTCGGGCAAACTGGAAGGACAAGACCACTGAAGATGGGTGTGTGTGGCCGTCATTAACCACCTCCTAGAATTAGCCTCCAGCTACATGAACAAGGTGGGGACTTTCCAATTAGACTCTAACAGTAATGGCGTGATGTAATAATACTTAATATAATCAATTAGCATCTTGGTATTCCATTTAAACTCCCCCGATCAATAGTCATGTAAATAGTTATTGTATAATCCTTATGTTCAATAAACTCCACCTAATGCTGTTGCGCTCTACCTATTCATGACTCATTTAGCTAAGCTCATGACCCCTTTCAAGTATGAATTGGCTAAAAAAGATTATTCGCAACAATGGTGGAGGCTTGCTTCCTCCCTACCCTCTCGCTGCATTGCATCAGATTCTCTACCATCCACCTCCATTTCAATAAATTTCCCACCTACCCAAGCTGATTTCCATATTAATAATAGCACAATTTCAGCCACATGCACTTTTAACATAAAAACTTTTAGCTTTTAAGTAGCAGCATAATTAAAATAATGTCATAATATCTACTTTTAAAATATATTAGGTTTAAATAATAATTTAGCTTTTAAAGCTCAATACCTAAACATACAAAGCATTTATTTGAAACCTAAATAACAAACTTATTAAAATTTAAAGAATTTCAGTGTGAACCGCAAGTCCCTATTTGCATATATTTACCTTAGCAATACCATTCTATAAATTTCAATTAAGATATAAATTACCTGTAAGTGCTGGATGTAGTTATTTGAAATGCAACTTTAACTGTGATAGTTATTCATAATCCTGTAAGCATTTTAATTAAATTAATTTTCAACTCATCCTAATTTAATAAATTCCAAGCAGTACACCATATTGTTCGTAGTTAGATATTGCTGTGCACATAAAAAAATTTATATATGTATATTTTGTGATGCTTTCCTTTCACTATACATACTGTATATTTAAGAAACTTTTCATAAAATGCATAGAACAAAGGAATAACTACGAGATTTTAGTATTCTGACGTAAAGCCAGTATGATGTTATAAGTTGGCATATGGAAGGACGAGACGTCGCGGCTACAGGCCAGGCGACGCGACCCAGTTACAAATTGCTGAGACAACATATTCCTGCATCAGCACTTCCCCGCGACTCGAGTGTCGCAGTGTGTTGCTAAAAGGTGTGCCAGCGCGCACCACGCAAATGTTTCCCTTGCCCACTTTTACCTTTGTTTGTATTGTTCTAGTTTTAAGTTGCTCATACACCCAATAATATCATAAACTGCCCACAATCCATTGCTATAAGGACACAGGGAGAATGAATTCCGTTGGGTTCATGCAGTTCTGTGACTCGAGGACTTAGCCAATCCTCGTGGCTTTCGGACGTGCGAGCAACACGCCTTTCCAGTCAAACTGTATTGTTTAATGCGCAGACTGCTAAACCAGACGCGAGAAGGAATAATTGTGTGAATTGTCAAGGGTATTTAACGAAATGGGATTAGTGCCCGAGACACACCAACTTCGACTGTGTCTGTCTGTTCATGGTTTACCCAGATTTATCCAATTGTCAGGAGTACTTACCCAGGAGGTCAAACCTTAAGTTTCGCGTGAGACGCGGAGCAATCTGTGGGCCTCTGGCGGAGTTGTGACCCGACCAGAGGGTCCTGTTTTCTGTTCTCCACTGGCCTTGAAAGAGTTCAGGATGCGTTGGATTTTTGCTGTGGGTCCTTTCTCTATTACACAGTACTTTGAAAGTATACCACGAGGGTACTTTCGCTTTTGACCTCCCTGGTGTTAGTCATTGAGTGCAGATTTTCCCAATCCCCGTATGCTACCCCTTTGTGTGGAAGTAGAATTGTAATTATTAAGTACTTAATTATTTATGTGTTCCTTTCCTCTCTACTATCTTATATTTGCATAATCAGTGCCATTATGTTCTACTTATTTTATGTGCTGATGTCTCTCGGCCTTGTTAACATGCTATACGTTCTTCTCCTCTTCATTACAATCTTAACTGTTTAATTATCAATGTAATTATATTCTACTTATGATATGTGTTGGTGTCCAGAGTACTTATTAACATTTTAATAATTATGAGCTTTATCCGTGTACACAGTTAACTACAATAAATTATTTGCAGAGAAAAACGTTTGTATGAAAATAGGTACTAGCATAACCATCCTGATTTGTAGGCATTAACTAAGAACTGGATGATAAACAGTTACATTACTATAGAGTTGTACCATAAGTTAGTATTCATATACCGCCCGAGAGAAAAATTGACAACAACAGTTTGGAAATAAATGAGCTTTAACTCATGTTTAAATACATAAGCTATCAAGGGAGGACACACCCAGAAATATAATACAACCATAAATATAATAAAACCATAACTAAATTCACTATTTAATTTTAAATAACCATAATCTGCATAAACTATTAGGGCCCTCTTATTTATTTAAAGAAAAATGTCATATAAGATGTTTTGACAAACTGTGAAGGCATTCTGTTAATACATTTCCTTGCAAGTTTTAGATCAACGGTACCGCACGTTCCATGTTAACAGCAACCAGCAGAGATGTCACAACAAACCCCCCTCATGTTAAGTTCCTCCGGAGGTCGGCGCAAGCAATACCCAAAATAGCAGCGGCAGCAGGACACCTGTTCTGAGGTCACACGCAGAAACGTTGTCAAGGCGCGCACGTTCATTCCACAGCATCAGCACTACAGCTTAACCCAGCTCGCGAGTAATACGTTAAAATATTTACAGGTTATCAGCGGTTTCCATATTTTACATACACCACTCACACCGCACCCTGCAGGTACCAAACACTCACATAAAAAAATTTTACTTTAAAAGTTTATGATTGTATAAGAGAACTTTAAACTCAAACAAATCAATATTACTAACAGGAAGCCTCCATAATCAAATTTTAAAATTTATAATGTATAGTGAAAAAAAAAGTACTATGCCAATGCTTGCAATAAAAATAATTTTTGAAAATGTACTTACTCAACAAACAATTTCTATGAATAAATTGTAATTTTAATAATCTCGGCTTTAAGGGAAAACTAACGACTTTCTTATCACTGGATTTTAAGATTTTAATTGTTATAGAAAAATATCCATTTGTACAATTTACCACATTCAATAGATATTATTATCTGTTATGGACATATATTTCTTGTATAATAAGTAACATTTATTACTTCAACATTTTGTTTTTATATATTTTAAATACTCGAGTATATGTTACTTTAAGTATCGTTTCCATTTCCCTCTTACGTATTAAAACGTAGTATAAAAGCAGCTGCTATATAATTTTTATATTTTATGGAAGTTATAATTATTAATTAAGTAATATTCTACGTTTTAACACCATCCCATCAGTATCCTACCACCGTGACGTCACGTACCATTTTAGTATGTAACATTCTCCTAACACAGCACTATTTTTGTCAGTGTACTAACATGTATTTATTTCCAGCAAGTGTATTGTCTGTACAAACAAAACATAATAATTGTAACGAGGAGAGCAGTTAACTTACCAAATTTAAATTCTTTTCATTAAAAAATTTTGCTTTCTATTTTCATGATGATCTCTTCATTCCTTATAAGGATTAATGCATCAAAAGATCTACGCCACGTAGTACTTAGGGACTCACAAACTCAGGAAAGGCTGACGCGTTCGCGAACCGCCCGCGGGGTGTCTGCCGCGGTCGCGTGGAAGACAATTTGCACACCCAGCGGAAATGCAAGTTCAAGGCCCACACGACCACTGCAAACACACAGCACAGCGTTTGTACGGCTCACCTTGACTGAGAACTGCAAGACAGCAGCAGTTGGCAGTTCCTTATACCTAACTTATCCGTCTACTATAATTCCTTTCAAAAATGTTTCCTACCATAGCGAAGAGGACTTCAACCCGATCCATATTTCTGCTGCCACAACATGAACCCCGCAACTCCCAGTCATCTACATAATCCACACGGACTATACGGCGAGACGAGGGCATATCGCTAGTGAACATTGAGGGAGATGTTATGAAGTGATCAGGCCTTAGCTGAACGGCCTGCCTGATCACACCTTCAGGACACGAGCATGATTGCAACAACACCTTGTGAAAGACAGTTGCAGAAAGCACCTCCACCGGCCAGTAAACGAGGCCAAAAAAATAAACAACGCGCCCGATATAGGCCAGCGTAACATCGGGAGCAGCGTCTTTTGTCGTCGGGCCACTGGAAGGACAAGACCACTGAAGATGGGCATGTCCGGCCGTCGTTAACCGCCTCCTAGAATTAGCCTCCGGCAACATGAACAAGGTGGGGACTTTCCAATTAGATCGTAATAGTATTGGTGTGAGGTAATAATATTTAATACAATTAATTAGCATCTTGGTATACCATTTTAAGCTCCTCCTATCAATAGTCACGTAAATAGTTGTTGTATAATCCTTATGTTCAATAAACCTCATTAATACTATTGTGTTCTCTACCTAATCATGACTCATTATTGAGCTACGCGCATAAGCGCCTTTCATGTATGAATTAGCAAAAGTAGCTAATTCGTAACAATATATTCAGTGTGTGCGTGGTTTCCTCACTGTTATATGTCGTTTAATCTATCAGCAATGCTTCCCAATGGTGCGGGTAATGCATTTCGCTTTACGCCCTTGACTGGGTAGTCTGTGTTGCGAGTGGTGTGTGCTCCGGGTGTTTTTGCTTTTCCTCCGCGAGAGTGGTTTTCTGTCTTTACAGAGGACTGCCATTGTGCAGATTTTATCAGTAAAAAGTTTCAGGAAGGTTTATGGTCACATCACACGAGTGGGCGTGAGTTTAGTTTTGCAGTGCAAGGGCAGGCCGACTGAACTTTGTGATGTTCAGCAGTACCAACTGCAAAGCAACCCAGCTGAATTACCTCTGTTTATTCTTCGCAAACCAATTGCATATTTGAATCTTATAGAATGGGGGTTGCTGTGTTTTGTGTTTTATTTGCAGGGAATAACAGTCAACAGCTTGTCCCTTAGCGTGTACATAATGTACTAATTAATTTCTAACATAATTTTGTCCGCCCACTTATAATTGCAGGTAGGTTTTATTTATACAATTTTTACTATGTCTTTCAGTGATGCATATTTATTTGCTAGTTTTCCTGCCAGTATTCTGTATGTAATTCTAGAGTTTGCTTTTCTGTTTTACCTTTAAGTTCCGTTGCAGCCCTCGTTTCCGGTCGAGGTGACCGGAGGCGACAGCCCTGTTGCTTCGTTCAGTTCTTCTTAGACCGCACGAGGGAGTGTACGCGACACAAGGGAGACCTGCATCTTTTGTACTTCAACTGATTGGTAATGTCTGCATCTTTATTAATCCGGAACCGTTTTTCTTCGGTCTCCCGTGGTACACACACACACACACACATACACACACACTCTCTCTCTCTCTCTCTCTCTCTCTCTCTCTCGCGTTCGCAGCAACTTATTTTAGCAGGGTAGATTTTCAATTTAAAATTTTTCGTCGCCGTCCGTTAACCACATGAACTGACGAGTGTACTGTCTACGCGGTCGTGCACATCAACTCTGTCTCTCCTCGTGTTTTTCAAAACACTAGTGTTAGTGTCTGCTTCAAATAATTATTGTCATGTTAATTTCCTTAATTTTTCCAAGTTCTTGTTACGGGCAACGCGCGCACCTGTAACCACGTGTCCATAAGTTGTGTTTCATATCAATATACATCCACCGCTATTCTACGCGTTGTGATTTATTTTTCCGTATAATTCAGTGCCTCAGTAACTCTTATGTTAGTCAGGCATCGCCGTTTTCTGCGGCGTGAGGGCTTTTTGGTTGTGCGCCCCGAGACCTGGTACCAACGGAGTAGCTAGGTATTCCCGAACCTTAAGATCACGTATTTTTCAACTACGGTATGCCACGCTAACCGTCTCCAGGGATAGGCTCAAAATCGCGAAACTGCCGAACGTTGCACGGCCCTGAGATCTGCGGGTCTCCTGCCATGTCCCAGCAAGGGCATTATAATTGCTTAGCTGGGAGCGCGCCCTTCACCGTCATAATCGTCATCCATCGCATCGTAGCCGCAGCCTGAGACCCTACGGTAGCGATAACACTGTGTAATGTAGTCTACTTTTCCATAGCTCCACTCTAAAAAAACGGCAAACTGTGGCATGCTATCGCAGCACAAGCATTGCATTATATCATGATGTGTGTAATTAAGTATGTAATATTGATAATTATTAAACAAAGAAATGTTTGTTATGGTTTCTTCTATTATACCTCGAAATTTTACAACTAAATTTTTTTACACCTGGTATACATCGACCCTTCCTACTAAGAAAATCTTAACTGCAAAATAAAAACTTTTTAATAGAACAGTTTAAAATTTTGAATAATTGCTGTAAATCGGATTGATTTTCGAAATCTTTGGTAATGAGCTATAGTATAACCTATCTGGCACATTCTTTTTCCGTTTACCCTTTATTTTTTAAGTAGATACGATGTTATTACATTGAGAAAAACCATTGAATATCGCCGAAACTAAAGTGACGATGCTCTTAATGGGTCATATATAAATTTATAACATCTTAACTCATGATAATATGTTATTGATGGGCAATATTATCCGCATAGTAACATGGTATACTGTAGTCAGTATTAAGTTACTGTCACTATAAATGCACTAATAATAATATATATCATAATTTACTAAACTTATCACTATAGCTGTATAAATTACAACAGCAGAAACTCAGTTGGAACTGTTTCCAATAGTATAAATCACTGGAATACATGGCAGAAGGATACGGACACATTGTTCATTAAGTATGTTTACTTTCTCCCTTGATTGGTGTTTATTAAAATTTACAGACACACAGTATTTCCAAACGTGTTACATGATTTGCGTAAGAATTTTTTTATTGTACAGTCCCTGGTTTTTGCAAATCACTGACACTTATTTAATTAGTTTTTCCCTAACAATCGAACAGTATTTTCAAACATGTTACATTATTTGCATGATAATTTGACGTTATTCCCCACCTGTGGCCTACAGAGTGGTTCATAGGGTCGGAGTTAATTCCTCCAGGCACAGACTATAGGGTGCCAGGGATTTTAGGGTAAATCACAAAATGACTTCATCACGACTTCTTAGTTTGGAACAGGTTAATTTAATGGGACTTACTTATACATTCCCGGCACTGTTGCGGGAATTTACACATACTTTAATGCCCCGCGAGTTCAAGGCCTGAAGGACTGGTTACCTTGTTCTGGCTAAGTTTCTGATGCTGTAGGGGCATTAGGTGTTAGGACAGGTCCCTGAATTGACGACGGGGTTACTTATCTGCACATGTTGCGTGGTAGTTGTTCCGGCTTTTGATGAGGTCTGGTGAACAGGATGGCCCTGTTACAGGCCCTCGTGGTTGGCTTGTTGCACGCAGCTGGCTTCCTCTCAATGTGGTACCCCTCAGTTGGGGCTCATCACTCGCTCCTGTTCTCGGCATAGGGTAGTAACTGACTGCTTACTACCCTACCACATACCAGCGAGGGACCACATGTGTAGGTCCCACCGGTCCTTCACGGCTACAGGCTGCACTGGAAAATCCCACTTGCTCGACATGGCACTTCTCGGTCAAGTTCACCACTCGACTCCGCCTTCTTGGTGCGTTGCAACAGACTGACTGGAAACTGACTGACTTATGCGGTAACTGGCAGGCTAACTCACTTCCCGACGTCGTGAAACTACACGTCCGACGTGACTCTGGTAACTGTCTCTGAATTGGCCCTGCGTCTCGCGTTTCGCATCTCGCGTCCCGATTTGGCTGACCCCTTAATGTCGCGACTTACTCTCTGCGCATTCCGGGGTGGCACTACCGAACTCCCGCGCTACCTGCTGCTCGTTGCCTCTCGGTGCGGTCATCTTCAACTGTCTGATCGTGCTCTCTGTGCGGTAATCTTCTGACTGTCCCACCCACCCGCAAAGAGGTTTATATCCTTTCTAGCCTCCCTCCCTAATTTCCTGCATGCGTCCCCTTGTTGGGACGAGGGGGTGGGTGATGTCCTTACAAAGCTTGTCAGCTTCTCAGCGGTGCATGTCCACATTGTCCCGTGGTTAGCTAGAGAGAGGGGGGGGGGGTTCTCAGCACCACTTTCCAGCTTGTCAGCTATTTATTCCGCGGTGCGTGTTTTCTGACTTCAGGCAAACTACGCCTGACTATCTCGTGATTTTCCGGCGTTCACAAATTTTACTTGGCTTGTTAGAGGAGTGGGGGAGGGGGCAGGAGGCCTACGCAGCAGGACACGTGTAATGGCCTGCACATGCCCCTACTTCGGCGTGACCTTTCTCTGCGGTGATTACGATCGACATGTGTCTCTCTACACTGGTTTTAGCTTGCGGGGGGTTGGGGGCAGTTGGGTGGGACAGCACCGCTCTAATATCTAATTACGTCACGTGTTAAATTTTTTGTCAAATATTCTCTTATTTTTGCCAATCACTGGCACCTTTCATTTGTTATTTTCCCCAAAAATTGAACAGTATTTTAACACATCATGTTAAATGATGCTTCTTATTTTTGCACATCGCTGACACCTTTTTAATTTTTTTCCCCAAAAATTTAACAGTTTGATTATTACATGTCCTCATCGCTGCTTATTTCCCTTGATTTGTTTGTTGGTTTGGCTACTAGCGCTTTCATATTCTCATAGAAACATGCGTACACTTCTGGGATTAGCCCATGCACACACAAATACAGGAAATCTTTTTTATTTTCTGCAGTTACTGGATGCAGTTCCTTGTATGCATTCCTAAGCTCCAGATTGTGTATTCACCTTTGCTGTCTTCGGTGTTCCTGGTATAGTTTAAGAGATACCTCTTCACCTCCGTGATCATACTTGATGTATAGCGTGGTGGGATTCTCTCTCTCTCTCTCTCTCTCTCGATACGAATCGGTTTCACAGCGTTCCAATGTTTGTGCTCTTTATTTTCGCCTACCACCCAGTTGCGGTTGTCGAAACCCAACAGTTCTTGCAATTCTTGATGTCATTCTGAGAAATTTCTTTCAACATGTATGGTTGGCCCTTTTTTTTGCCATATGTATGAGCATAGCCCACTGATCAGGGACGTAAGTAGTTCGCCCCTTTCTCCTCCATTCAATGAGGCATACATCGAATGCCCTTCATTTTGCATGTGCACTTTCTCCAAAAATCTGTGAGTGATAGAAATATGTAGAGTTTTAAACATGAATGAGTATGCTGCATAAAAAATCCTTATATGGTTTTGTCAGACACAGTTGTCTGAAAAGAATATGAACTCGGAAATGCCTTGTTCAACTTGAAACTTAATGAAATCCATGATAACGCTTCCAATTTCATTTGCACCTCGGTTCCCAATTTGTTCATGCCAAAAGCAGCTGTAAGTTCGTGACTTTCCAATATCGAAAACACTAAAATTGTAGCAAGCAAATTTTCTTCTGTCGTTGAAGAAGTTCACTTCGGACTAAGGGAATGCTAACATTTTCTGAAGGTAGAAAGTAACCACACACAATGAACTTTCACATTGCGCTCATGCTTTGTCTTCGTTTTTCATTTCTCGGACTAAATCTTTATTTTTCACATGCACCTCAATTTGTTCAGCCATATCTTATTTTTTCTTAGAGTTTTCGCACATTGAATATGCACTGCATAAAGTGCACTGGACTTTCGTAAGAGAAAAAACCCATGGCCAGAACTATCGTTTTTCCGCTCAGTGTAAATGATGTGAATTTTACTGATTGACAAACCTTCTTCCATGTATTTTCTGTTACTTTTTTCTCTGGTGTAGTGTGAATTCACAACAGGGAAGGAATGTATGTGTTCCTTCACATTCTCTTTTCACTGCCTCAGTTATGACTTGGTGTCCACGGTTTAAAGGTTTGTCATTCTTGTCAGGTGAAAGTGTGACATTTTCAGAATCCGTTAGATTTTTAATGCCTTTCTTACCCACATATCAGTTGTCAAGAATGGCAAGGAACATTTTCTTACAAAATTGAATTCAGGCATCACATTTACTTAATATATAGATCACTGAAGAACTCCTAGATTTTCCTACTACAATGACACGCTTTATCTTTTACTTGCAAGTATTTGTAACTATCCCATGAATGAGTAATATCAAATTCAGCACACAGAATGGCATTAAAATCGAAGGGTATACTAAAGTTATAAGAATTACAACAATTTATAAAACTGGCATTGGTTATCCACCACAAAAGTGGCATTTTCGGATGTTATTTTAAATTTTGAGTTTACAATAGTAAAATGTGTCAAACAATTTCTTATTCCATCAAGGGTATTTACCGGTTGTGAAATTTACTTTGTTCTTTAAGATATTTTGTTCTAGGTTAATAATAAATAGTATAGTTAGGCCTGGTGCAAAATAAGCTTGCTCCGCAGACACAAACAAAAATACACAGAGATCATTGTTGTACATGACTCTCTGATGTCACTGGTCTTTGTTCCCACGTTCGCATGTTCTTGCATCTCCGGTTCATTCAACATGAACTTTGATCCACTGACCACCCTTGCTTGTGTTCTTGGTTGTTTGAAAAATAAGAATAAAATATTGTGTTGACTGTTTTGCGCCAAAAACTAAATCATTAGAATGCCAACATTAAAATACATACAGTGAATATCAAGAAAACAAACTCATACTAAAATTCTAAATTACTGTTAACTGAGTTGGTTTTCTAAGGCACGTTAACTTCTTTTATTTACCGGGATATGAATATAAAATACCTAATTAATAAGCAAACGCAGGACTTGTGAATAAAAAAAATTTTTGTAACTATATAATATAATACTTGACTTAGAAATTATAATGTGGTGTCGTTATTTGCATAAAATCGAAAATGTAAATAAATCTTTAACAACCGAATAAGTTAAATAACATTAAAATTAATCTATTTACTCTTTTCTAATGTTAGTTTCTTAAAGCCCAACTGCGGACATCGTATTTGTGGACACATTCTTGCTCGAATATGTTCAGTTTTTGGCACGAACTAGTATGCAGACCTATCTTATTGTGAACACGGCTTTACTGTTTACAAAATGTACTTGGTCGCGGACAGACTCTAACATGTTTGAGTGTTATATTTCACTCTTTCCCTGAGATTTCACGGGCAGATAAGTTCTTTACTAAATCCATAAGATATTTATCTCTATTGTGTATTATGTAATCTCACATATATTAAACACACGAAAACATAACTTCATTACCTGCACTCAAACTGTAGGTCTATAGTATAATTATACTCTATCTTATGTGCTGCACTATATTATTTGCTTTCAAGCTTTAACCAGCACATTCCAGGCATTTACGCCATGTTATGGCTAAAAGAATTACTATTAGATCAAGCAAACACAACAACACCGCGAGATGGCGGCATAGTAAGTGTGAGCACAGCTGTTTATTTCGGTAATCTCATGCTGTTTTTATACCGAAATTTCCCTGCAACAAAATCGTAACATAAGTTACTATGTTATTGTAATACTAATGCCCCTTTAATAATATCGTATCTTGAGTTACGATGTTTTTTCATGGAGCAACATTATGAACAGTAGTTACAATTTTCATAAATGGTGCTGTAAAAAAAAAATATTGAGACTCACAATTATCATATTATATCAAAATAGAGTGAATTTTTAGATGATAATGAGCCAAAAACCTCTAATTCGTGAAAATGTGAGTTACGATGTTCTTAGTTGGATGGGTGAACATATCTCTCTATAAGCTTGGTTTTGTGTATTGCAAGGCACTGATCTACAGTATGTCCTTATTTACTTGGGTGGTCACCATAATGCATTGTGTGGATATGCGAATTTTTACTTTTACGAAATCAGCTGTGAACATAGAAGTAGGGTTGGCACAATCTTGTTCCTTATCAATGATTATGTATAAATTGAGTGAAAGCAATGTTTGCTCTAGTGGCGGAGGGAACAAGAATTTCTTCACTCCTTTAAGCATCATATCCACAAGCTGAGGATGTGATGTCTTAATATCTCTGGCTAACACTGCCGAATGAAAACCTTAGTGTCAGTATAAAAATACTTAATTTTTCCTGTGAATTTGCTACTCTGTACTTACAACATAGATATTTATTTGTTGAGGCTTTCCTTTCACCAATACTTATAATGTTGACGAAGATGAAATTGGTAGGGGAAGGTTTCATTACAATTGCTGATACCTTGACATTCATTTGAAGTGGTCTATGGTACATTTCAGTTTCAGTTGTAACAGAAGTCGATGGCTTGACACCAATGTTGAACCCATGCCAAACACTATCGATAGCACTGACGATATCTCTTCTATAATAGGTCTGAACGAGCTTCATTGAACGTTTGATCAATATGCATTTGGTGCCAGTTAAAACAATCATGTCAGTAATCGTATCTTACTAATTAAAATTGTTATAAGGCTGACTCACCAAGAGTAGTATTTCCTCCTTACAGTTAACAATTTTCATTTGTAGCGCCAGTACGGGGTTTATTGTGTGCGGTCAAGATAAATGGGACATTCTGTACATATATATATATATATATAATATATATATTTATCTGAAAGGTGCATGTTCATATAGTATCAGATATATGTCAGCTGATTATTTTTTCATATGGCGTGATCGTCATTTCTGCTGTTAGAAAACACATCCTATATAATACTTGTTTGGGAGAAAACTGGTTCTGGTAAGTTGAAAATTTACAAAATTTGAAAGGAGTGGGAGTGAAGAAAGTATTTAAAAATAAACACAGGAAAAAAGAGAAAATAAATTATTATCATTTAAGGGTTTAATGGGTCGATACAAATTGAGAGTCATTTAGGTCATGCCACCATTAAGCAATATTAATTGACGTTATCAAGATTTGAATGTTACTGGACTTGAACCACAACGAAATTATCTCGAATGTTCCTTAACACCCTGGTCAACGTATGTCCCGACTATAAAAGGGGTTTGTCTTTCGTCTTGGGAGAGACAATGGATAGGGACCTCATGATGAGAACATTATAACTTGTCAGAAAGCATATCCTGCCATGTTTGATGAGGGCATTTTATAGGGAATGTTAAAGAAAATTTTAAAATATGTTTTTTTATGTTCCGTAATTTTGCAATTTTATATTTGGGCTAAGTTTGTAGTGCTATGGGAGCCCATTATTAAATGTAACTTCCTGTAATTTTCATAACAAACTTTATAACTAAAACATATTTTAAAGCCTGTTAGGATGTTTGTATTTTTATAATGCTTGTAATTTTAATATTAGCAAATTACGAAAAAAATTAAAAAATTCTAACGGAAATAAATTTAAAAAAACTAACAGTTTGTTGAGTCATTTCACACAATTCTTGTATTCCAATTCATATCAGGAGATGATTGAATTTTCGCAATTTATTGCGACTTTTTTCCTGCCATATGTAGAACTAAATGTTTGTTATAAACCAAAAAACATACTTCAATAGCATTATTTTTATCCGGAAAATAAATAATTTTCCAGTGGGAGANCCGCTTCAGTTAGGGTGATTCATATATATATAAACAAGACCACCCAGATATAATTTAATATAACCCACCCCTGATGAGAGGTACATAGTGCTTCCCTATCAGGCAAACCTACATCACGGGTCACACGCCAGTAATCTCCCTCTTCCCGAACTGTAACCTGGGCAATGTGTGTACGCATGTGCCCACCCCTTATCATCAGGGGAGAAACAGTTTAATATGGGACTATTCCCCCCCATTGGACAGGTCCAGGCACATTGTAGACCGTGCGGGTACCTCATCCTACCTTGTAGAGCTCGGGGATGGTAGGTCACAGAAAATTCATCGCGACCATATATGTGCAGCAAGTCACCCAGACAACGACAGTATCAGGACAGGCACAGACGCCCCTACCGAACCACGTGATGCAGAGGGCTGTTGGACTTGGCCACAGTGTTCTAGACCCCCAACTGCACCAAACTGCAGGATAGCAGGATCGACAAAAGTAGATATAAATAGTAATTTATGGGACATGATTAATGAGAAGGATTTATGATTCGTCCACCATCTTGGATGATGTCACCTCCTGCTCCATCATTCAAGCCTGCTGGTGGCCATTTTGTGACCTTGACCTTTTTACTATTTTATTTTTAGAATTTTCCATTTCACGCTCTGTCTTTCTATCTTGCTACTTAATGTTCTGTCATTCCATCTTACTACTTAATTCTCTGTCATTCCAGCTTTTTTCTTTCTTGCACCTCCTTAATCCTTCATCTTAGATGTTTTCTGATGTAGCTCCCTCGCGCAGGTGTAAAAGGGAATGCCGAGGAGAGTGGGGGAAGCAGGCTGCCAACATTGCGGGCACTCGGTCCGCTGCGGCAGGGGCCAAGCTAGTCAGCTGCCGCTGTGCCAGTCTCTTATAGCACAATTTTGAAAACATCATCAATCTATTTCCTTTTTATTGGTTTGAAGTACATTAAAACACCTTACTCGGGCTAAATTATATGTATTATTCTTGTGCTACTTGAAGGTGGACACTGTCAGTGAGGACACATGCCCGTCCGTGAACTCGGCACATTCAACAAAGTTTGGTGTTTTTTATTCTAACTGTAAATATGATCATTTCCATGATAGTAAATGACAATTTTCTGGGGTGCATGCGAACAGGGTTTACTCAGTGTTTTCCCATTTCTCTATTATTTTCGAATTTCTAAAATTTTCCTTTCGTATATATTTTCAGACTATTGTGTAGCGCTATTTTTCCAACATCTGACTCTATAAAACCTCTTTACAGTTGCCGTCTATGCGGATGTGATGATAAGAGGCTGAATAAGCCATCTATATGGAGCGAGCCTGCCAGGGTATAATCCATTCATGGTTAATTCACACTTTTCTGAAGCCGTGTTAAAGTTCTACTTCCAGGATATTCCTCCACCTCGTGCAAACTAAGCTTAACTAAGTCTATAATATTACACCAAAGGACAACGCACCGAATTCGTGCGCACTCAGTTGCAATAATATTTTGCACGAGAACTATTTCTTACCTGGCGCTACCAACACACATGTTTTCTCACTGTTTTTATTCCTTCATATTTATTGTAAATGAAATATTATAATTTATAAATACAATACAGGTAAAACTTTTTTTTAACGAAAAATAAGATACTTTAATGTTAACAGAGGTAAAAAACGGTATATTTAGGATCGCATATTTAGGAAATAACTAAACACATCGTACATGGGGTGATTTTTCAAAGGTTTAATTGAAAAAGTGTGAAGAAACCGCGAATAGACTATACTAGCCACTGCACAGCTCGGAATTTCGTGTGAGTTAACTTATATCGGTAAATAATCCATGGGTTCACTCACGCTGGAGGGATTGGTATAAAGTTTTTTTATTCTCACGTGTTTATACTCAAAAAGTAAATGATTAAATACACTAACAGAATATTGCAGAAGGACGAAGCAAATAACAAAACACTACTAGAACAGTAGCTCGACTGGGCAGAATAACATAAGAACGGACGTAGCACAGCGCTGGATATACCAGGAGATCACATATCAATATCCATATATATTTAATCAATAAATGCATACAATTTCCAAAAATGAAAGATTTTTTACGAACGGTGTTATATTAGGAGAATTATATTAGGAGAAAGTTGTACTTTTTGCGAAAATCCACGGGATGCACCCACCAGAAATCGAACCTGGTTCGATGGGAAGAAGCAGTGTCTTGATCCGGCCACCTGTAAGGTGCGATGCCGCGTGATAAAATGCAAGCACTACGCCCCTGCGATATATACTTTGAAAGCTAACTTTTCCTAAAAAAGTTACAAGTGTGGCAAATAATTTCTATTGTGAATATATGGCATGTGTTGTAGCTAGGAGAAAGGAATTTTACAGCTGAGGGCAGAGCGAGCACCTCAAGATGATCTGTCCCGCCGAGGATCCCTGCCGGGATTAGGACCAGGCTCACTCAGGCTGCTACGGAAGGAAGATTACACTGGTCAACACGATTTTTTTTCACAAGGAAACTGAATAGCGACCCTAGTCCAGTTTTTTTATGTTGAATTAATATATGTAATCAGATGTCTTCCATCAGGCATAGTTTTCTTATGACAGTCATTTTCACGTAATATACTTCTGTATGATGCTACTCGCTCCCTGTGAGATACAGGGCGGGTCGTAGGGTACGAGTTACCTCTCTGACACAGACTACGGGCGCCTTGAATGTCGAGGGTTGAAACCTCGGGCAATGTTTTGTCCGCTTTCTTTCTGTGCCCGTAAGGGCAAAATTTCGTCGGGGGCGAATTTGTTTGGAGGCGGGTTGTACTCTTTCTAACCAAGATGACTGTTATCCTCTGTGACGGGCTGAGGTGGGAGGAAGCAATAACTTGGTCTCTCAGTGTTTTAATAAAGAAGTCTATATTAGGCAAAAAATATAAACACAGTGTCCAAATCTGTACCCAGCAAGTTGGGAGCCTTAAGGGTGGATGAAATACCAACATACTTACGGATTATAACGTGATGGTGATATGAAAGGAACATATGAAAATATGAAATTGTTGTTAGAAAAAATTAACTATACGAAATATAACAGGAATATCTGTGGTTATTTGAAGGTCATAGTTTTATTGTTAGGTTTGCAACTTGAATACACGACATTCTGCTGTTTTTTGTGTGAATGGGACAGCAGGGATAGGAAGTCTCAATACATAAAGAAACAATGGCCTAATCGTGAATATCTTATTCCTGGGCATAAAAATGTAACAAATACTCCATTAGTGGATCCCGAAAAGGTCTATTTACCTCCCCTGCATATAAAACTGGGGTTTATAAAAAAATTGTAGAAGCAATGGATAACATTTCTGCTGCATTTATGTATATGAAATCTAAATTTCCTAAAATAAGCGATGCAAAATTGAAGGAAGGAATATTTATAGCGCCGCAAATAAGATCACTAATATCGGATGATGAACATTTTCAGGAACTGTTACATACACCGGAAAAAGCAGCGTGGAAATCATTCAAATATATCTGTTGCGGATTTCTTGGCAATAATAAAGAAGAAAACTATAGTGAAAGAGTGAGTGATCTTCTGACATCGTACAAAGGAATGGCCTGCAACATGTCTTTGAAAATTCACTTCTTGGACTCTCACCTAGACTTCTTCCCTGAAAATCGTGGGGCTATCTCTGATGAACATAGTGAGCGTTTTCATCAGCAGATTTCTACTATGGAAAAGAAGTACCAAGGCAAATTGAGTCCCAATATGCTGGCCGACTACTACTGGACCACGAAGAGAGACATTCCGAAGGAAAAATATGGCCGAAAATCATCATATAAAATTTTTTAGGTAAGCGTAAATTAACCGTATATTTATTACACTGGAGAGCCAAAAAAACTGGCATAGGCGTGCGTATGCAAATAACAGAGGTATGGAACCAATCAGAGTAACGCGATGCGGTCGGCAGCGCCATATAAGACAACAAGCGTATGGCAAAGTTGCTAGATCGGTTGCTGCTGCTACAATGGCAGGTTATCAAGATTTAAGTGAGTTTGAACGTGGCGTTATAGTCGGCGCACGAGAGATGGAACATAGTATCACCGAGGTAGCGATAAAATTTGGATTTTCACATACGACCATTTCACGAGTGTACCGTGAATATCGGGAATCCGGTAAAACATCAAATCTTCGACATCGCTGTGGCCAGGAAAAGATTGTGAACGAACGGGACAAACGACGACTGACGATAATCATTAAACGTGACAGACGTGCAACCCTTTCTCAAATTGGCGCAGATTTCAATGCCTCCTGCATACCTTCAGACATTAGTCGAGTCCATGGCACGTCGTCATGCGGCACTTCTGCGTGCTCGCGGGGGTCCTACACGATATTAGGCAGGTATTCCAGTTTTTTTGGCTCTTCAGTGTATTTAGTGTTTCGTAGGTACTAATTCTTTTAAAACTTAAAACTCACGCCACAAAAAAAAAATCCTGCCTGATAGACAAAATCTGAGAACAAAGTTGAACTCAGCATAGTGGAGATAGTTAGATTTTGTTTATTTAGTCCTTGTGAAAGAAAAATTTTTTTTTTGTTGACCAGTATTATCACTCTAAATTCCGGACCCCATCGCTTCTACGGAGAGTATTTTTACAATATAAACATCGAGGTTTTTTAAAGAAGTATTAATATTTCAATATCTTTATACTATAATTGAAAATAAATTAAAAATAATTTACTCGGGTTGCGTTTTATTAAAAAAAATTATTAGTAGTACAGCATTCTGTACATCTCACCAAACGAAAGAGATGCGAGAAACTAGGTGGAGTGTCTCTACTGCAATCACAGTGGAATGTATGAAAGGCAGTTCTGCCTTGAATGACTGGGAGAAATCCTACAAACAAACACATACATATATATATATAATATATATTATTATCCAAACACCTTAAAAACTAATATAAAATTTACGTATGGCAAGGTGGACGAATCTTTATATGGATAAATTATTTTTCCTGTAAAAAAATATTGAGTGACTTGTACGCCCTCGTCTCACTGGTGTCGATTCGTAGATTAGCAACTTTTTAATACGTAATACACACCGGACAAAAAACTGTAAAATACACATACTACCACAAAACTGTATATTTTAATGCAATTTGTTTTACCATCGTGATAAAAACTGTAGCACTAAAAAGATCATACACCTAAAGAAAAAAAACAGGAGAAACCTACTAAGGTCTCCTCCCCCGCATATCCCTACATGCATGCTCAGCTAGGTACTGGCACCCTTGATGTTTGTCCTTGCCACATATGTATACGTAATGCGGCAGCAATGCTATATCATAACGCCCACCAACAACTTATGGGCCACTAACTTCTTGCTAGGTCAGCCACAGGTATACGCAATGGAAAATACTTTTAACGACTACTGTATTTTTTTCCTGTACCTGTACCTTTAACTATAAAAAATACATTCTCTGAGACGTGCGTTTATACTCATCGGCATGCTGCACATAAAACACACACAGTTTTTCCGCTGTTCGTAATATCTTATTTAAAATAAAAGTCTATGGTGGGTTTTCTGAACAAAGTTAGCAACAGAAGTGAAAAAATATTTACTTACCAGTAGACTGATAAAGCTAGTCTGGAAGCAAAGGCAAGATGACCGCAGGGGAAAAGTTCTCTGAAACACACACTGAAAGCAAATGATTGTTAGTGGCTACCAAAATTGTTTGGTTGATGCTTTCCAAGGCGAAAATTTGTTGCTGGCAAAAAACAGATTGTGGTGCCCAATAACACGCTGATTGACAAGTACTAACGCTATTTACTGCTCACTAACATATTTA
Source organism: Clitarchus hookeri (assembly GCA_002778355.1). Taxonomy (NCBI): domain Eukaryota; kingdom Metazoa; phylum Arthropoda; class Insecta; order Phasmatodea; family Phasmatidae; genus Clitarchus; species Clitarchus hookeri. The sequence continues at coordinate 923,305 of NQII01000342.1, forward strand.
TTTATTAACAATAAATTTATTGGCTGCCACCAAAATATTTAGTTAGCAGCAATAGCATTAGTGTCATCCACAGTAATAAACATTTGCTGCAACTGCAAACTACATCCATTTTATTCTGTGCGTCCGCTCTAGCTGGCATATTTGAAGTTGCAACCTTATGTCTGGCCAAGACGCCATATTTGTCCGTGTTCGTTTCTTTGTATCAGGTTAGAACTAATTCGTAAGGAATATTCTTAATAACATAGTTAATATCATTCCTTTCTTCTAAATAAGTAAATTTTACACCTACATAATTCCAGGAAATTAACTTTCCATGAGGTGAAGTGTGCAGGCCTTGTCGCGTGTGCCACATATTAGACTTATTATATCTACATGCTCCAGAAAATGTATTAATCTCGAGCAATGCGGTGCAATGGTAACACACGGAGTTCGCGTGTGAAAGGTCTAAGGTTCGAGTCCTGCTCGTGGCGATGTTAGGTCTAGTTTTTAATTGTTGGTGACCACAAACATCAATCTGTAGTTGCCACGAAGTATTGGAATGACAAAAAACCTTTGTTGGTGCAACAAAAGATTTTGTGATGTCTAAATTGACAAAAGAATTTTGTGGCCACCAATAAAATTTTGTGGTCACCACAAAACCGTTTTATTTAATTGCGCGAAGAAAATTCACAAGGCAGAATAGATGGAAGTAGGTGTCTTTCTTGCTTTTATCAGATTTTGGGAACAATTTTCCTTGTATCCCTCCACAGGTAGCATCTTTCCTCCCTCCGCAGGTGTCCTATCACCCGTCGCTTATACCTGACTAGCGACCCACCCCGGCTTCGCAGGGGTGCGATTTATTACTGTGGCGTTATGTAGGTTTAAACTAAGTATAAATACCAAGTTCTTGTAAATGTGCAGTCTTTTTTAAAATTGTATACTAACATGGACTGCCCATAACTGAAGAATTTCTTTGTAGACAATGTTGATAGTTTTTTTCCCACGAGACAACACAAACAGAATTTCTTTAGAAGTCACTCGCGAAAGGGTTACACATAGCTATCCCTGTGAAAAGCACTCAACGCTTAAATCTATTCCTGCAACATTAAATGTTTGACATTACGCTTTATTGATATTCAACGAAAAAGTCAATTATACTGGGAATTGGAGTCGTTTAAATTGAAATGGTAGATCCGTTGGTATTAATGGAATCCGCGGAATGAAAGCGATTTCTCCAGTTCCACATCCGGTTAGAATTGTGCATTCAATCAAAAAGGTTTTTAATTATTTTACTTGCAAGGGTGTGCCATTGGATAGTTTAGGGGGATTAAGATTCCGTATTAATATAACAGAACACCCTACTTTTAACACCAACTTGTGCGGGGGGAGTCCAGAAGGTTGCAAAGAATTGAGAAATTCTGTTGGATAATGAACAGTTTCATCGATATCAAGCACAGTGTCTACAGAGTAGTAGGCGTGCGTCGGTGCGTCAATCTTCGAGAGAATCAAGTCATTGACTTTGCCTACTTGCTCGTTGGTAGGTGATAAAATTGGTCTCTCTTTGAACCAAGGTAATGACTTAGTACTTATATTATTAATTTCTGGATGAACATTATCGATTAATTCTTGAAGGTTGTTTACCAAAACGCAGAGGTTATCATTGTTGAGATTAATTCTTCCGTTGTCTTGTGGTAGCTGTCCATTAACTCATTTGAGCAACAAATCTGCAAAAAGTCTGTTTTGATCTGTGTAGACAACAAAACTCTCATATTGGTTTAAAGTTCCAATTTAGTCACATATGGCCACAGGTAAGATCTTTTTAAAGCAGCATTAATTTCAGATGCACGTGTCACTCTCGTTAGGACAGGTAAGATTTGGTGAAATTCACCCGAGAACAAAATTGTACAGCCACCGATACGCGAATTTGTGTTGCGCAAACCGCGCATCGTTCTGTCTAATGCTTCAACGGAAGTCTTGTTCGACATAGTAGCCTCGTCCCAAACTATCAATGAGCAGTCGCGCATCAATTTTGCAGTATTGCTTTGTTTGGGAATGCCAGAAACACTGCTAGTATCATCAGTAGCTATTTTTAGCGGAAGTTTGAATGTCGCGTATGCGGTTCGGCCTCCTTCCAAAAGCGCAGCTTCAATACCAGATGATGCAGCGGCTAATGCAATTTCGCCAGAAGATATTACTTTGGCTAGGACCAAATTGATAAAAAATATTCTGCCCGTGCCTCCTGGAGCATCGAGGAAATATATTTTTCCTTCGTTGCTATTGATCGATAGCATTAACGACCAGTGGTGGCCTCTAGCAGTAAACGAAAGGACTGGCTTCCAAGATGGAGGCCTTGAACATGACCTCAAATTTTCTGTTTTCCCTGAAAAATACTCAAAATTCCTAGAATTTTCCTAAAAATTTCCCGAATTTACCTCCAAATCTACAAAATTTCCTGCAAAAAGTTTTCTTAACCAAACTTTTACGAGTCACGCAGTCTAAAAGTAGCATTACCTAGTTTCAGGAATGTTCCAGTTCATTGCCCTGTCATAATACTTCATGCTATGTCATTATATGCCACCATATTGTTTCTAGAATTTTCCAGTTCATGCTCTATCATCCCACTGTATAATTATTCTAGTTCATTGCCCTGTCATGATACTTCATGCTCTGTCATTCCACCTTTCAAGCTCAGTCATTCTGCCTATCATACTCTGTCATTCCACTCTAGAATGTTGTATTTCATTGCCCTGCATGATACTTTATGCTCTGTTATTCCACCTTTCATGCTATGGTTCATTGCCCTCTCGTGATACCTCATGCTCTGTCATTCCACCTTTAATGCTTTGTCATTCTGTCTTGATGGGCAGGGTTCTGGGGCATAGGAGCCTAGGAGCCATCCACCATATCGGATTACATCACATCCATATTTTATGACCTTGACCTTTAACCTTGGAAAACACTCAAAACTCCTAAAATTTCCTTTAAAATTCCCCTCTAAATCTGCAAAATTTCCTGCGAAAGTATCCTTACCGAAAATGTAATGGGTCACTCAGTCTGCAAATAGCATGGCCTTGTCTAAAGAATGTTCCCATTCATGCTATGACACTCCATCTTTCATGCTCTGTCATTCCATGCCACTATCGTGATTCTAGAATTTACCAGTTCATGCTCTGTCATTCCATGCTACCACATTGTTTCAAGAATGTTCCAATTCATGCTCTATCATTCCACCTCGACATCTCGTTTCTAGATGTGACATGGGTGCCAGCATAGGTTTTAATGATGTATACATAAAATATATATGGAAAGTATTATTTTCCCAAATGTCTATACGAGAGGTATGTGTTCGTTACCTCATGCAGTGCCCATTTCGACAAGGCATTGAAAATGACTTTACATTTTTTTATAATTATAACCTGTTCTCTGAATTATTTATTAATATCAATTAGAAACAGTATAGACTTGGGTATTCAAGAGATAATGAAATATATAATAAGCGAGAGATAAAAATTCATGTCGGGAAGGATGGTTCGCTCATAAAATGGATCATATCACCAATGAGATTTTTCATATGCATAACCATTCTAAGTACTCTTTTATTTGAGTTACTATAATTATTTACTTTATACTTGTAGACATAAATAATAGAAAGTAAGTAAGTTTTCTCTCTGTAGGATAGCAAATGATGCAGCAGCAGAGTGTTTTCCATACATTAAAAGTACATGCCTACATCCTGTGGCGAGCAATACCATTAGCTTCCAGTATTTCGGTCTCAACAACACATTCCAAAAACACATTAACCACAGACCAGGACGTATGAGAAAGTGCTTGTCTACACACTGCATTTATCAATTCTCACTTTATATTTTTTTTATAAACATACCAAATACTGTGATTTTTTATACTTGTACATATGAATAATTGTCAGTAAAAAAGTAATTTTCTTTTCTGTGTACGAATAAAAGGGTAATACATCTTAGAAATAAAACGCAATAAGTAATATTAAAATTAAAATTTTTAAATAATTACTTGTTACAAATATATATTCTTGAACAATAACGCATTTAATTGTTTCTTCACTGTCCCTTGCACAAGGCCTGAAACCGAGCTCATGCATACAGTTTCCCGGACGTTGGAACCGAAGCTACGCAACATACACTTGCAGAGGAACTATGGATATTTGTTTTCCTTTATACATAATTTTAAATAAATTTATTTGTAGTATCAGAATTTTTAGTTTATCTCGACTGCCTTGCATGTACATATTACGTGGTTTACAATGTTGTTGACATGTAAACCACAACACTTTAAAAAAAAGAATCAAAGTGGACAAAAGAATGCACAGAAATACAACAGCCAAAGAAGAAGAGTAGATAGATAGAGGAAATAAGAGAAGTTGGGTACAGCACATACATGAAGAAGAAAAGCCAGTATGATACTACCACCAGTAACTACAGTGCATATGTGACTGCCATGAATACCATTTCATATTCATAACTCAGGATAAGTGTTGAAACCCCCCAGGAAATAGCTATAAACCCCAGGTCGGAGGTCTAACTTAGACGAAGAATTATTGTACATGAGAAAAAATGTGGAAGTGGAATAGTAGTCACATCAGATACAACTAAAACAGTGCTCCAGTATACAGGTTGAGTATAAAAGATTACCCCAAATTTGAAGGTCTATAATATCAAAACCAAAGAAACTACAACATTGGTTGACCAATCAAATGAACCGTGGAACTGTAAAGTTTCTTTACAATATCTTCACAAATGTTCACTGTGACCACCACGAGTGGCCGGAACGACATCTACGCGATAATCAAACTCGTTCCACACTCTTGTCAGCATGTCCTGTGTTACGGTTTGGATGGCGTCCGTAATTCTCGTTTTGAGGTCGTCAATGTTAGCCGTAAATGGTGGACTAAACAATTGATCCATTATGTACCCTCACAAAAAGAAATTCGCACGGGGTAAGATCCGGCCTTCTTGGGGGCCAGCGATGAAGAGTCTGGTCACCAACTGCTCCTCAACCAATCCAGCATTGCGGCAACGTCTCGTTCAGGTATCCGCGAACAGCTAGGTGCCAATAGGGTAGCGTACCATCCTGCTGGAAAATGAAGTCCGCTTCCACCTCTTCTAACTGAGGAAACAACCACTCTGTAAGCATGTCCAAATAAGGGATTTCAGTAACAGTGGGTTCGTGAAAAAAGAAAGGGCCGAAAACAGTGTCTTTGGATACAGCACAAAACACATTCACTTTGGGGGAAGTGCGCTCGTGTTCGGTGGTTTCATGTGGAGGCTCCTGACCCCATATCCACACGTTGTGCCAGTTCACCGTAACATTTGTAAGGAACGTCACTTAATCGCTAAAAACCAACTTAGACATGAAGGCATCGTCTACTTCGTTCTGGGCACATAAAGGAAACATCAGACCATCCCCTTCCCATTGATGTGTCGAATGCGAGCTCGCTTCCCTTTCACCACCTCAAACCGAGAGTTACGAACGCCATCCAAACCATAACACCAGACATGCTGACAAGAGCGTGTAACGAGTTTGATTAATGCGTAGATGTCGTTCGGGCCGCTCATGGTGGTCACATTCAACATTTGTGAATGTATGGTAAACAAACTTCATGGTTCCATGATTCATTTGATTAATCAATCAAGGTTGTAGGTTGTTTGGTTTTGATATTATAAACCTTCAAATTTGGGATATTCTTTTATATTCATCCTGTATATTGGCATCACACCTGACAAGACGATGCCTTGCACGGGCTACAGTGTGCTGCTGGAAAAATTATTTAAAAGCAATAACATTCAACTATTAAAATTTAGACATTTCGATAAATTGTGAGAAAAATATAGATGCGGGAATGGAATGACTTCTGCTTCAACATGACTCGGGAGAGGTATTTGAATTTCATGATGTTTATTTCAATAAAAAAAATTAAATTACTCTTCATAGGGTGGAGTATTCATACAGTGATCCATTAATTGTCTTTTATCATCCATCCAGGACAATGCTAGCTTATTACTGCACTCGGTATATACCTGATGATGGTGTGATCTGATAGTATTTACATCAACTCTTATTTGTGTTTGTTGCAATAATACAGTCTTGTAATCATTAAATGTTAACATATTTTTGATAGTATATTTCTGGATGCCTTTAGCCTTTATAAAAATTTTGCTGATGCATTTGTAGCTATACAATTTAGCCCTCAGACCAACAAATTCATACATCTCATCCCCACCACACTCATCCTTAGATTTTCCCACCACTTTCTTGTTAGTGGGCGAGTAGCGTGGGCGAGTGAGGGGATAGGTACTTGAGTCATATTCCATCTTGAATGCTGGGTCTGAGGCTAAATACTGGTAAAAGTCTATCGTCTCGATTTAATAATTGAAGCTGTCAGAGTCCATATGTGCCAACTGAATATTTTCATTATATGCATTTCTTCATCATGACATCATAGTGTAAGTGATACACCAAGGTCTCTAATAAGTCTAATACCTCAAATTCTGCATAGATGGGCTTGTTGAACTGAATATTTTCTTAGTTAATTTTCATCATAAATTACCCTGTCCTTAAAATATGGTTTTGCAATCAGTTCTTTAATTCTATTTTCCACACCTACCAATTCCATGCTTTGCCTCTTCCTTTTATTTTCCATCAGCTTACCAATTATTGCATTGTTGACAAGCTTGAAGAAATCTTTCTCAAAATCATTAGCAGCAACTTGGGGCTTTTCGGAATGCATATCAATGTAAGGTTTCAACCATACCTTTTGATTATATTGCAAAACTCGATGAATCTTTTTATTTGTAGGCCATGCTCAACTGATTGTTTCAAATTTGCATAGTGCACTATATAATTGTTCTTATCTGCCAGATTTGTCATTAATTTGGTCTGCTTGGTTCCAGGAGGGCACTCATTGATGGGGAGAAATGGCAAATCTTTATGGTCTTTGTGTAGACTGGCAGGGTACTGTACATCCACTTCCAGTATGTAGTCTACATCGCTATTGTCTGGCACAGCCATCACATCCAGGTTGGTGCTCACCCATTTTAATCCAGAATATGGAAGGGGTAATGACATCGCCCAACCATACAAATTGTTGGCGTCTACATACTGGAGGTATGTTGNATCCAGAATATGGAAGGGGTAATGACATCGCCCAACCATACAAATTGTTGGCGTCTACATACTGGAGGTATGTTGATGGTTTCTCTATATCATGTGTGGTAGAAGCATGTCTGTTATTTGCTGTACAATCACATTTTTAATACATTGAGCTACGCTACCCTGGATACCAGCCTCGATAAACAGGTACATGTCATAGTCGGTAAGTAATTATAATTCCAACTTTGTCTTTTTTCAACATGGCGTCAAAGGAGAATACAAGGACATTCACATAATGACCACAGTCCAAGTCATATGTGTTTAGTCACAGCCCCCGAAAATTCTCAAAAACCAAGCAAGATGTCCGTCTTCAGGTAGATGTCGGAATATTTTCCCAGTGTGCAACATCCAAATTTCCTCCATAATTTTTTGGCATTGGCATAGTCCTAATCTCCTAATCACTAATATCACTGTTAGTGTTAGAGTTGTGGAAGGCTTCCTTAATGGGCAGCTGCATCTCTTCTTACTTCTCCCACGAGTCAACATAGTCGTAAGGAAAGATACCCTTTCTTACAACTAGCCCCATTTCTTCGGTGCTGAAAAATGTCTTCGTTGTTTTAAATTCGGAGGCGTGTTCTGTGCCAGGCGAGCATGACTGGCAGACATGAATCTGTACATATCTATGAATTGAATACTGTATTTGCCCCTAATCGGCTTACTGAATATTATTATTTTTTCCTCTGAATTTGGGACGATGAAAATATCTTTGGTATCATATGCGAGTTCTTTTATGATTAAATGCTTGTCATAGACAAGATTATGAAACATTAGTGGTAATTTTTTAGTGTGACGACGAAGCATGTTACATTCATTGCAAGCAGGCCCAATATAGTTGCTGGTAAGACGGTCATGGTCGTGTAATTTGTGGTTCTTCTTCCTGAAGGACGTGTAGCAAATAGCAGCAGGTATTCGCCGGGCCATATACTGACCTTTCATTAAGTGTCAGCGGTCTCATTGGTTCTGATGAACTACGTAACTCTTGAACCTCTTCAGCAATTTTCACACTGTCTGACATGAAGTTTTGGCGGCATTTTATCCCCTATATATTATAGGATTTGCATTAAAATCTGATGTTTTAGATACTGATATGACACTGTTGCCCACACAGATTTAAATTCCATAACTGTACGCCTCATGTCTCTGATAGGCCATTTTGTAAGATTGCTTGGGGTCAGGTTCACATGATGTAATATGCTTCAGTATGGCTTCAAAATCTGCATGAATTACTATTGGAAGCTTATTAATATTTTGCTTATTCTTAAATTTCATAACTGGAGGCATGTTGTTCGATGTTTACTGAGGCATCTCTACTCTCGCAGGAGCATAAGGCTTACAATATTTAAAGTGCTGCTCAAGAGTTTCCTCTCTAGTGAGGCCAGTAATGCGTGGAATATCATGATAGTATGTTAAGTACCTTTTGCACACATATATAGATCCATTATGCTGTGTAAGCTGTGAATGTATCAGGCAAGATAAATTGGTAATTAAGGTGTAGTAGTTGTTGCTGCCATCATTTAGGAGTAGCAAGCCAAAAGTTGAGGTTTATCATCATTGCATATACATATGGGCACTACCGACTCATCATAAGGCGAATAAATAGTCATAGAAACAGCAGGTATATTCCACTCAAAGATACGTATTTGGCTCAGAGATGTGGGGAACTCGAGTCCACTGAAATTAAATTTGAATTCCAAAATTTGATTTCTCTTGTTGACTCGTTCTGGTTGTGCTCCTTCTACGAATATTGACAGGATAGCCCACTTGAAACATTCTTGATATTTGTTCTGGGGATTAATTACTGCCTTTCTAGCCTTGATGATTGTTCGTAAATCGATGTAGCACGAATCTAAGTGGATCAAGCTATTGATCTTTAGCTGAAGACATTTTACTGAGGGGAGGGTCCAACCACTTCCCTTACCCTGGTATTCTTCTTCCTCCTTGCAGATTGTTTCGATGGTAGCCATCACAGCATCTTCAATATCATATACTTTCTACAGAGGTATATTTTTTAACTTGAAAGCACGATGGTCATCTTAGTTGTCATGCTGCTTTGGCTTACCATAAACACAATCTAATCATATGTTAAATTTTATGGCTCCCTGTGTTACCAATTCCAGGGTTAACTGATTGATAATGTTCTCTTTCATATCATTCAGGTATGTAAATATGTCGCTCGTTGTAGTAAATGCATTTTTTGCAATTAAATTCTTTAAATTATAGTTGAAGACTGTCTCTGCCAACAAGAAACAATTATAATTACGCTCACCAGCACCAACGAATACTCTGCGATGGTGAGAGCTGCCCTTTGTCGAAATTAGACGAGCTGGAACAGATGGACTTGTTTGTGTGTCAACATGTCGACACTTCATTGGTGGAGGAGTGGGATCATTACATTTAGAGCTATGTTTCTTCAGTTTGTCAGATCTGGTAAACTACCTCCCAGATTTGTCACATTCCAAGGTTTCAGCATCTGGGTTCATCCAACAGCTGCACTCGTGTCTTCTTGCATTGTCAGTACGGGCGAAATTCTCGTTGCATAATTTGCGTCTAGTAGTTGCCTTTTGCTGGATTTGACCAGTGCAGCATTGCATGTGGTTGGACATGTTGTTCTTGCGATTAATTGACACCTCACGCTTGTCACATATGCTGCTCTTCCCCGAAGAGGTTGAGCCTACAATTTCTCTTATGACGCCAGCCATTCTTGCCAACAGTAAACAATTAATTATAGAACCTGCACTGCAGCACTGGTGAAGGCATAGTACTTACCACAGACGAAGTGGAAGGAAGGGAAGACACGACTGACTCATCGACATCGGATACCTTGCCTTCCTGGTGTGTGTTGAAGAAACATTNGTGGAAGGAAGGGAAGACACGACTGACTCATCGACATCGGATACCTTGCCTTCCTGGTGTGTGTTGAAGAAACATTCACCTGCACAGGCACAAAACACATTTATTAATACTGACAAGCAAATATAATGCTAGGATGGGATATTGGGACAATGTGAGGGTAGGTAGTAATACATTATAATATTGAGACATGAAAATCATACCAGAAGAAGAAGAAGAAGAAAGACGTGTGGTGTTTTGGGCTAGCAACGATAAGCTACGCTGCTAGCGTCCTTCACACGACTCTTCGATTTGACTTGGGAGAGAGGGAATAGAGACGAGCGAACCGTGAAGGATGTCTCCTGGACAAACACATTCAACATTGATAAGTTTCCACTTAAAAAACAAATCACAGAAAAGTACTTCAAATCAATTTGAAACAAATACTCACTTCAGAGAAATATAAGTCTAGAAGTATATGACTGGCACCCCAGTCAACAGTCAACANGTGGAAGGAAGGGAAGACACGACTGACTCATCGACATCGGATACCTTGCCTTCCTGGTGTGTGTTGAAGAAACATACACCTGCACAGGCACAAAACACATTTATTAATACTGACAAGCAAATATAATGCTAGGATGGGATATTGGGACAATGTGAGGGTAGGTAGTAATACATTATAATATTGAAACATGAAAGTCATACCAGAAGAAGAAGAAGAAGAAAGACGTGTGGTGTTTTGGGCTAGCAACGATAAGCTACGCTGCTAGCGTCCTTCACACGACTCTTCGATTTGACTTGGGAGAGAGGAAATAGAGACGAGCGAACCGTGAAGGATGTCTCCTGGACAAACACATTCAACATTGATAAGTTTCCACTTAAAAAACAAATCACAGAAAAGTACTTCAAATTAATTTGAAACAAATACTCACTTCAGAGAAATATAAGTCTAGAAGTATATGACTGGCACCCCAGTCAACAGTCAACANAATTTGAAACAAATACTCACTTCAGAGAAATATAAGTCTAGAAGTATATGACTGGCACCCCAGTCAACAGTCAACAGGCCACGCACGACTTGATGGAGGGACTTGTATACTGGCACAGCCGATCCCTAGGAACAGAAAAGTCCTTAATTTCACAAACTTACAATCAAACAGCCACAAAAATGTTGGTCATATTTGGCTCAAATGGCGTGACTTCAAAATAACAAAACTCTAGTGTGTGCATGTGTGTGTGTGCAGTCTATCATATTATACGTCGCATCTGATATTCAAACTAACACCATACATCATCATAATCACAACGTCGAAATACCATATTCTTTCTACTTTCAAAAATATAATTACACTATTTTGGATTCAAACTTGGTTTAGTGTAGGTGAATAGCTATTGTATTACATGGCTAGTGGACACTCTATGTGATTAAAGGCATGGTTGGAACTGCAAAAAGTAGATAGACTGTTAATTTTCTTTTAGTGGTGCCACTAAAAATAATATGACCAGTATATTTAACATGTATGATGTGGTATAAAAATAAATATTCGGACGTCTGATATGTTCTTTACATTAACTTGCACAAAAAATAAAATAAAAGTTTTACTTTGAACATAAATGATAAAAAACGTTTTACTTTGAACATCGTATGCAAGCATCGTAGAAATATTTTCAATTTTTCCAACAATTTTTTTTTTATTAATTCATACAGCTTTTCTTTGAAAGTATCTGGAATATTGCATCTTATTACAGTATAATTTTTTATAAGTACAGCTCTTCGCAGGGCGAAGCTCTAACTCCAGTATTTGTGCAACAAGAGACCGAAAGGTATGTATGAGCAAGTATTTTTATATTGTAAATCAAACGCTCGTTCACGTATTTTTTTGTTTTTCGTTTTAAAAGTACGTGTTTTCTATCCGAGCATCAGTTTAACTAATGGACAATACAACGTAATTTTTTTAACGGAGCTGTCTAAGCCGCTGTTCGAAGCGCATCGCTTGACTGGTTCTACCAAAGTTTTATTCCAAACACATCTCCAAAGACTTGCAATGCATATTACATAAGTATGCATATATTTACATGTACGCACTTAAACGATTTTTTAAACTCAAAGAAACAAGCTGTATGTTTAAAAAAATTCCATTACTCATAAGTTAAAGTTGGAAAAATGATATGCTACACAGTGCTAGCAATACATTTTAATCATACACAGAAAAACATCACAGGTATTGCAAAGGTAATTATTAATACGAAGTGGAAATTTATTTAACATATTAATTATTATTCGTTCACATATATTAATGCCATAGTTTATTTTTTTCAACTGCAAGCACATATTTCCCGATAACATGAAATATTTCACGTACATGTTAACAAGTACTAAAAGTGTTTTACTTTTAAGTTAATTGGGCCTCGGTGAGCGATGGCAATTAATTAAAAGTATGCACAAAACATTTAATAATGTTTCGTATTTATGCTAAATGCTCGCACCAGTCGTGAAGAAAGTTGGGGGAAGTATGAATGATAGCCTATGCATATATACAAAAGTTAGTGGTAACTTTCAATCGGATACAAGCCAGGTACTGTGACGGTAATCGCTCATATAAAGCATGCATCACTCGACGTGATTTTTTTTTTCCCCGTTCACTGTCTGTAATACTACTTACGAATATAGTATTTCCAACATGATACATCTCACTGACAACAGGCTAAGAAAAAAACGTTAGCTTTTTCAAAAAATTGCTTGTAAGCTTTGGTAAGTAACAGTAATAAATTAAGACTATTAGCTGCATATTTTATTTACGAGAAAAAAAATGATCTCGCATTGAAAAGATATTTTCAAAAATGCTCACAAGTATTGTAGCTCTGTAATAAGTTAAAAATTATAGTAGTGGTAGTATCTGTTTACTTATGCTGATAATAATTAGCTTGTCATTGCACGCAGTTCCTACCGTATTTCACTGCTCCCTGCCAAGGATAAGTTAAGAAATGCACACGTACAAGCTTCAATTTGCTGTCGTCGAAGTACTTGTCGTTAACAATAATAATAAACTAGGTTGTACGTACAAATAATGTCAGATGAAGTGCATGCTTACTTCGCACCGGAAACATAATTTATTCAAAAATTGCGTGTAAGTATTTTACAGTTGCAATATATATTTGAAACTTTTACTTTTACAAGTATGTACTATTAAACATTACCACTTTTAAACATACCTGAATAAATTTTTGTCTCGAAGCTAAAATGGACGGAAGAGTAATTCATGAAAACACAGCGACGACTAGGCGGTGAAATGTTGACAAAGATAAGGAACCTTGATAATGAGACGTCAAGTGCAGATATCAAATTGGGTGTAGGCAGCCAGCATAATTCTTTTTATACGTTGAGCGAGAACTGACACACCTTGTTCCGTATCTGAAAGGCGCGGCGTGATGGGTGTGGCCTGGCATGGTATTATTTTAATAATGGTCAGTGCTCTATCACCAAACATGGTGGTGCTAGATAGTACTGAGGTGTCATTGGCCGGCTATGCTCGTCCTCAGCTCTCCTGCCTGCGGTTGTTTTTTACCTGGGTGCGGGAAAACATGGAAGTCACCGGCTCGACATGACCTAAATAATTCACTGTACTGTCGCAGACAGTTCCGTGTTTAGTTGTAAAAATATCTCCCCGACTACCTGAGAAAGGTTTTAGCCCGAGGGCTTCCATTAGGCGGTCGACCAGATCCGGGGAAAAAATATCAACTCACTAAAGCACTGCTCAGAGCCATTTAACTTGTCGAGCAATAATATGAAGAAAAAAATACGGGTGACTTGTTTAAAACTTCCTTTGCAGAGGCTTTTGTAGAATTTTTCTTTGGGTAATGCCAAGATGACAGAAGCTTCACAGTCGATGACATAAAGCTATAGCCTGTTCACAGTAAAGTGAGCAGTGTTTGTGACAGTTTCATAAGACAACTAATAAATACATTTCATTGTGACCTCTGACGTTTGGTTTTGAGTATGGTCGAATGTGTACACTGTGTTTATTACTCTCATTGAATTGATTATATTAACAAGTGACTGAAGGATATAAATTGCCTGAATGAAAAAATAACCAGGGCTTCAAAAGTGCTCACTTTACCGTGACCGACCTATAGAAGTAAAGTTCCTTATACACGAGTAAAAGCAGCAGTGCTCGAACTGAAATGGGGAGAAACCAGCCAATCCCCCCCCCCCACACTCCTGGATGGGTTTTCACCACTTATGCATTTCTGTGTACACTCCCAACTGGGGAAAGAAAATTTCCTCTCTTTGAATATAGGTTTTTATATCCTAAAATTAAATTTCTGAACATTGACTTAGATTTTCTGGGTGTCGGTCTATTTTGCAGTCTATTGAAACTGTAGCGAGCTGCTAGTAACTTTGTCGCCATTTTTATGATTCTTAAACTATCGCTTTTATCAGTAAATAGTGTAACCAACAATAAACATTCATGTCCCTACCTTTTGCCAATATTTTTCCCAGTATGTCTACATTTAAATGAATCGTATAATTCCTTACATATTACATTAAAACATTTTCCAATGCGTCTTTCAAAAAAACTATACCTGAGTTGTTTTTATAATTGTATATTGCTTCTGTTGCATCTATAATACAATTTTGCAGCTGATTTGTGAAACAACTAGTACCATAGTTGTATGTCGTTTTAAAACATTATTTTTTCATGTGAGAGTTTTAGCTCAGAAGACCGAAGCATCATTCTCATGTTTCTAACTATTTGTTAATACCCCCTGCCTTCGCCAGTTCTGTGACTGGACAATTTTCTTTGAATGACATGTATTTTAGGCTTGAAGAAAGACACCAAAACTATTTTATGTATGCATTCTGACATCCTGAGCTATATATATTTTACATTCTCTGTTAAATTCTATACCATCCACTTTTTTGTCATTGTCCAAATTATTTTCTGTCCCCATTTTTTTTCAGGATATGCTAGGGCCTCTGAATGGAAGGTAGTATTTCGGAATATATATTGTTTGGATACTTTTTTTTGGCCTGTTAGAACCAATGCTTATTGAATTATTTACTATACACATATGGATTTATACTTTCTGGAATATTAACGAATATTATTATTTTACTTTTCAGTTTTATTTTCAAATGCAAATAGACTTTACACATTTCTTAATAGTTCAATGTGCTTATATGTATTTCATTTTGTGACACAAGGATTTTTTTTTTGTTAAATGGAACATTTTTGTTTTTATACATATTTATTCAACTATAAATTACATTATTACAGCAAAACACTTTCTCCTTCATATTTCCTCCATGCATACATTTGTATTTTTTATGTGTAATACAAGAAGACATACATGAAATTATTATTATTTCAAGAGAGAAAACATTATTTTGAAATTTTCTTCATAAACAAAAATTTTTTGAACTATAAATTTTTTTTTCCAGTTAACGTTTTTTTTCCACTTTCAAATATTATACAAAGTACAATAGTGTTCTTTTTTTTACTCAATATAACTACTAACTTACAAATTATTTGGTTTCAAAACAACATCAAGTTATTTTACAATTCTCCATTACTTACATGGTTTTTCCTTTTAAGTTATTCTAATATGTCTTTAAAAATTTTGTCTCAAAACATATTTCACACATGTTATTAGTACTGGCGAGTCTGTTGTGATTTTGATAGGACCTCTGCTAGTGACGACATCCACTGATGATGGGGAACACAACTGTGCTAACTCTTCGCCGAGTTCTGGCATTGCCGGAAGTGTCGGTTGAGGCGCAGATTTCTTCTTGCGAGAGATCACAGGTTCGGTCACGCTGACAGTCTTACGTTTGGTGCTGCTGGAAAGTTTTAGAACTGGGGCATTCACAGTTGCTGGCAACATGTCTCCAGATGAAATGTCGTTAATGACTGACGACTGGTTTTCAGATGCAATGGAATTGGTCACCACACAGTCTGGAGCATGCAAAGGCTTGTCATTTTGATTCTTGGCCAATGCAATAACTTCTTCAAGATAACTTGGCAGCTTGGTTTCCGGTCGCATGCAGAATAGTTAACACTGCCCATGGCACGTGAAGTCCACAATCTGCTGACATGGTTCGGAAAATGACCACTCGTGCGCAAATGCAATTACTTCTTCAGGAGAACTCCTCAGCTTGGTTTCCGGTCGCATGTAGAATATGTATCACTGCCCATGGCACGTGCAGTCCACAATCTGCTGACATGGTTCGGAAAATGACGACTCATGAGCATACAATGTACGATACAGCCCATCACATTCCTCTGTTAATGTTGTCAGTCGCCCTCCTTTCCATTAAGAATATGTTACTCTGCTTAAACCAGGTTCCATGCTGACATAATGGTTAGCAGGGTGGAATGTCGCCATCTTGCTAAGCCGACGGCCGACAAGAAGAAAGCTTCGTCTCTTGCTGTGACAAGTATGTCGTCATAGCCGTTATCAATAAATCTCGGCAAGTAGTAGCAGAATTCTAGTAATGAGGCCACAGAACGTTTCGATGCATTTACATCTGCTTCTGCATATAATTTGACTCTCAATGGCAACACTGTCAGAATCACTGCTGATGGGTTCCGTAGTCCGAGGTTCTGGGTTCATGGCCATGGGCAGCAACCAGACTTACATTGATATTGCAAGGTAGACTTCACATGTTAGCGGTGAACTAATGGTCTCCCAAGTAACTTTTCCATTGTTTAAAATTGTTGTATGCTGCTCACCCGAGCAAAATTCAGTCCATCTTGTAATTATATCACTGCCAGGCCGACGAAGTTTATATGTGATTTTCTGCGAACCCCAATACTTTCTAAGCTACTCTTCACTTGCTTGCGACAACAGACAGCTTGTAGAAGTGTGAATTTGGCAGTCAGGGCATACATAATATACTCGACAAGCAATGAAACTGCATGGTACTGGACTAAGATACATACACTCTTCTTCAACATTGCAGCTTACCCAGTGTTCGAGTTAATTGCATGCCATAACTTGTTCTGGTACGCCTGCTTGTTTAAAATTAACTCTATGATAACCGATGGTCACATCCTCATACTTGTCAACATCCAGTGGATTAAAATTTACGTACATCATTTTGACTGCTACGTAGGAATGTCGAAGTTCAACTGAAGTATTTTCATCCTGACTGAGTCATTATCATGTACGAAAATTCGAGCATGCAAACGTTTCCAATAGGCTTCATATCAGGGTACGGTTCCACCATCTGGTTAAGAACTTGTAGGCCAGTATCTTCCATAATCTGTACATAGCATTTCGGTAATTATACTCTGAATTCACTGTTTTTTTAACACTCGTGTAATGCTCTTTGCCATCAGATCAATAAGCTTCTTGTTCTATGCAATTTTATTCTAATTTTTTTCTATAAACTTGAACATGATGACTAACATTCTGTGAATGCAGTGAAGCTGTAAATCAATCAAAGTATAAATATTTTTTCTCTTCTTACTTTCTGCTGCCGAAGATTATCACACTCTTCAAAGAAAGTCTAATATGTGCGCATTTTTTCCATTGCACTTCATACCATTGTAAGCTACATGCACCAGGGTCTCGTTAAGATCTTCCATGTCCGTCTGCAGAATAAGTTGAACATATCATTTTGGCAAATGTACTCTAAAGTCATTGTTTAATACACACATAATACGTTTTCCATAGAACATATCCGTCTCCTGGAAATCAGTTGCGATATATTTTTGCCCAATCATCATGCTATAAAGCTTCTTGTTCTTAACTTCAATATTAAATTTTTCTATAAGTCCATTCATGATGACTGTTACACGTCGTGTATGCAGGAAAGCTGTAATTCAACTGATATGTATACCACATCACATCCTATGTTATATACACTCGATGTTAGCTGAACTCAATTCATAGTTGTACTGGACGAGTCAATGCGTCGGCCTTATTGTCGTTTTCTGGCATCATCTCACAACTTACCTCCAAAAGGTGGTAGCTGACCTCATTTAAATGTTTGTCTTCCAGCTTGTACTTTTATTTTTACCTGTTAGCAGCTGACCTCATTTTCGTCTTCCAGCATGTTGCCATCATCTTCACAGTCCATAGACCACCTCCGTAGGACGAGTGCGTTGAAGCAGAGGCAAGTAAAATAATCCTCACATGCATTGCATGTGTGCTTAATGTTTGTGTACAACACTTTTATTTTTTCGGTGATGGGCAATCATAATCAGTTTACAGGTCGTAAATTGTTATGCTAGCACTGCAGTAAATACTGAGATATATTTTCTGTTCTGGATCTGCTACGAGCACTACCTCGTCCATCTCAACGGACAACATGTCGGTGAGTATACTGCTTATTTTTTCGTATTCCGTGTCGCCATATTGCCATGTAAGTCCATGATAGTGATTTGTCAACCACAGATTCGCGACTTTACTCTTGTGGTCGAGCAGCTGCTAAGCAAACGGTGGTAATAATTTGCAGATACTTGTGCTTTTATTCGTATATGCGATACATATTTATTTGATAATGAATCCGAGAGGACATGAGAATTCCTACAAATTAGCGAACATGTTGATGGACGATGTGTGACTGAATGGATTTTCACTCTTGCATCAGTACTTTTACGATTTTGTCCCATACATTTTATGTGACCAGGTGCTCGTGAATTATCAAAGCATATGCGCAGGTGTTGTAAGGAAAATTCTCTGCTGACACCATTTATATGCGACAGTCAAGCACTCCTGTGTTCACTCTGTCGTCTTGTTTGCTCACATCGAACACTAGGAGAGGTGTGGTTCTCATATATTCACTCGGTTTTAGCACCGGGGATGCTATTTGTTCATAGTAGATTTTATGGAAATCTGCTAACATTTGATAGGGCATCATATAAGTCCTATTAGTAAAATCTACATTTAAATCTCCATAAGGAAAACTTTCAGAGTTGAGAAATATTTTAACATTATTTAATTTCACGTGGTCGAATTTCGATCATTATGCACTGACTACATTTCGTTTTTCCGTCTGAATTGCAACTATGACGTAGAGAGGCTTCTCGTTTGCAAAACTAGACTTTACAATTCATTTTAGGCTNAGAGGCTTCTCGTTTGCAAAACTAGACTTTACAATTCATTTTAGGCTATGGTTACTATGGATGCGAGTTCTGACGAAAATGTGTTCGGAGGAGTACGTCCGAAATCCTCGTCAAAACAAGGCGGTTACACTGAGCGCGTTTTCTGATATTCTGATAGTCAGTACGTTTCTGCCGCCCAGCAAATATGGACGAACTNCGTCAAAACAAGGCGGTTACACTGAGCGCGTTTTCTGATATTCTGATAGTCAGTACGTTTCTGCCGCCCAGCAAATATGGACGAACTTCATGAATGTAATTTTCTTGAAAGTCCGTTAATGAAGTTATTGTTGTTAAATGGTGGAAAAACAGNAAAAAACCAATTTATCGATGTTTTTAATTGTAACCTAGTGTTATGTTAGTGTTTTGAATTATTGTTTTAATGGATATGTTGATTTATTGTATAGTAGTTGTTTCTTATTACAGATTTCNCAAAAACTCCATGCTTTTGAAATAGGCCCACTTAGACTCTTTGATGATCCCTCCCTCGTCTCCACTCCGTTTTTTTAGGATTCTTGCTCAATTCCTTGCGAAACGTGTCCCTCAAACCTCGCCACCTAGTTTTGGTTGCTTCACCTGGAATTAGTGAAAAAAACCAATTTATCGATGTTTTTAATTGTAACCTAGTGTTATGTTAGTGTTTTGAATTATTGTTTTAATGGATGTGTTGATTTATTGTATAGTAGTTGTTTCTTATTACAGATTTCTATCAACTGGGATGTCATTTCGAGCACTAAGCTTCTCCTACAGAATTTCACACTGCGCTATTCGAAACATAGTTTAAGAAACATACCAAACTATATGGGAGTGCTTCTGCGGTATACATATGTCTTTGCCTACTACAGAGGAATGGAAAACCATCGCGAGTGACTTCTACAACAAATGGAATTTCCCCACTTGCATCGGTTGTATAGACGGGAAACATATTGGCATGAAATGCCCCAAACAAACAGGGTCGATATATTTAAACTATAAGGGCTATTTATCTGTTGTATTGCAGGGAATAGCTAATGTAAATTACAAGTTCATTGCTGTTGAAGTTGGGGCTTATGGTAAGCAAAGTGATGGGAGAATCTTTNTACAATTTCATTGCTGGTGAAGTTGGGGCTTATGGTAAGCAAAGTGATGGGAGAATCTTTTCACATTTAAATGTTTATCAACGGTTTGAAGCAAACACTTTAAACATACCAGAGAATGAAAATATTCCGTTAACCGACATTTCAGCACCCTATGTTCTGTTGGGTGATGATGCCTATCCTCTGAAAACGTATTTACTGAAACCATATTCAAGACAAAGACTTACTATTGAAGAACGTATTGTTAATTGTAGACTATCAAGAGCTAGACGATGCGTGGAATGTGCCTTTGGTATTCTGGTAGTCAAGTGGAGGTGTTTAAAAACTGAACTGCAAATCGATCCAGATAAAGTAGACATCGTAGTTAAATGCGTTTGTCTTTTGCATAACTTAATCATCGATAAGGAATGTCTTACTTCCCTTGATATTTCTGAGATGAACTTTGAGCCCCTACACAATGTGCCAGTTTCACGGAGATATAATCACTATGGAAGACGCACGAATGAGGCTAGAGAAACCTTGAAAACTTATTTTGTTAGTCCAGCAGGTGAGATTTCGTTTCAATACAACCTACTGTAATAATCTATAGCTCTACTAGTCATGTTCTTGATGGATAAAATGTAAACATTGCTTATGTAATTAATGTAAACCCCACATCAAAATAAACAATTGTACTTACTGCTAGTGTTGAGTTCTGTAGCAACTTTTGCTGAGAAATATCTCTGTGATGATAATTTTTGTCTCTCATATCCCACAAACACCTGTTCTCGTACACAAAACTTATCCATGCTGAAATAACCAAATCACTCGAAATTCAACGCACGAAAATACCCAAAAACAGACGCAGGTCACACGAAAAATTCAAACTTGATTGAAAACTCAACTGGTTCTGACGATGTTGTGCATGTTCTNCTTATCCATGCTGAAATAACCAAATCACTCGAAATTCAACGCACGAAAATACCCAAAACAGACGCAGGTCACACGAAAAATTCAAACTTGATTGAAAGCTCAACTGGTTCTGACGATGTTGTGCATGTTCNAAAACAGACGCAGGTCACACGAAAAATTCAAACTTGATTGAAAGCTCAACTGGTTCTGACGATGTTGTGCATGTTCTGACGCGTTCGTCGCTGCCAGTGTAAACACTCTCATTGGAAAACATGCGTTTGTTTGTTCGGACGAATTCGCCAGAACACCTTTTCGTCAGAACTCGCATCCATAGTAACCGTAGCCTAACACTGATGGAGCGCGGGACACTCGTGTAAGTTACCAAATTCCATGTTCGGAAAGCGATATCGACATTTCGTCCCTTCTCGACATATTTAAAAAACTTTACCAGCTCCGACATTTTTAATTGCACATGAGGTAGCATTCATTCGATGGATTGTATCGACAGTATCTGGTCAAACAGCAACATCCTGGATCGCATTCGTTTGTGTGTTGGCTAAGAGAATAACCAATTCTTGTTTGGAATTAATAATCACTTGCCTTTAATTCTCTGCGAAACCTAACAGAATGGCTAGTGTGATACATACTGCGAATTTTCCACCTTCATAAACTGGTAGTTTATAGTCTGCTTCGACTCCCCAGTCAGCCATTTTTGCTGCAGGTAGNAATTTTCCACCTTCATAAACTGGTAGTTTATAGTCTGCTTCGACTCCCCAGTCAGCCATTTTTGCTGCAGGTAGTTGGTTGCGTGTAAGAACTGGTAAATCTTTATAGTAGCCATAATTCCAACATACCTTGTCGGATCCACTTCACCAACTCCCAATTCATAAGAAATTAATTTAATCAAGAGCAGTATACCATTTCTGATTATTTGAATTGTTACAGGGACTACACCCTCTTCCTTAGTAATCGTTCACCTTAACCAAAAATATTAATCACTTGGTACTGTATAAATGTCCTGGTGTTGCACTAGGATTCCAGCCTCTGATGACAATGTATGCGGTCCCGATGGATACGGTGAATACAAAAGGCATTCAGTTTATGTGATAGAATTTTCGTAGCTGATGGGTTCTTCAATTTTAAGAAATTAGGCGTTCATTTTTGCAGATTTATAACCCAAGAATCTTGAGGAAGTCTACGTTTACTCCTGTTAACACACTGACTACTCACAACATACTGACAATTGACTGGTTTCCTCTGCCAGTTTTTATAAAATATTTCGTCTTAAAATTTTGTCCCATCGTTTTTCAAATGTAAACATAAAGTTATTTCTTCGTCATGTAAATTATAATACCTGTTTTCTTATTCGACTACTCGAACAACATTGAGTTGCACACCTTTAGCTGGAAACTGGAGCATAAATTAANATACCTGTTTTCTTATTCGACTACTCGAACAACATTGAGTTGCACACCTTTAGCTGGAAACTGGAGCATAAATTAATGTTTTAGGCATATCGACAAGCTTGAATACTGGAGGTACAAGAGCAGAAAACTCATGTAGTGTGTAGCTTGACTGACCATTCACGTATGAACTGCTTATCAGATTGCAGTTTATCCTTATAACATTCACATGCCTAATATTTACCAGCAAGGATGATTCATGCACTTTAATTGACTCGTACATTAAATTCTCGAAACATATAATAGAAGCTAGTGTATCGTGTTTTGTGAAAGCAATTTTTGCACTGCAAATTATTGCACTTTTCAAAGTATTGGGGTTGCCTTGAAGAAGCAACGTTACATCAGGCTGTAGGGAGCGTTTCATGAATATAGCAATGTCTTCTATCTCGTAGGAGCCGATTGGTAAACACATTTCGCCTGAGGCTCTATTGTCCGCTCGAACACAACGGAACATACAGTCCACATTTGGGACTGAAAAATACATCTGGAAATCGATTAGTGCCAGAGACCAGGAACCATCTAGTTTAAGTGCATGGAAATGAGTGAAGCAAAGCTCCGAGCTCTTGACCGACAAGAACACTTTTACTGACATTACTTACGGGAGGATTATATATGTATGCCTTTAAATGAAATCACATTATTCGCTTAAGAAGCGAATTCATATGTGACCACAATTCCACTCGCTCGGCAGCTGCTTGGAATTGTAATTATATCCCAGTTTCACACCATGCAAGTGCTCTCTCAACTCAAGCGGTGGATGTAAGTTTCCAAAGCTATCGAATTACTCGGCTTTGTTTCCGCCCTTTTTAGTATGCAACCNAACTCAAGCGGTGGATGTAAGTTTCCAAAGCTATCGAATTACTCGGCTTTGTTTCCGCCCTTTTTAGTATGCAACCCAATGCGTGCCTGGACCTCTGGTATTATATAAATTTACGACTGTCGACTCATTATGTTTAGGTTTCCGCGGCAGTCAATCACGTATGTAAACATGCAGAAATTTGGTATTATTAACTTACATGCAAAATTTTTATGTCAATGTTCCTAAGGGGGCATTTAGGCAATGACTTCAAGATCGCCTCTTTCCTTTCGCTCGACTTTTCCTTTATCTTCATTTGCCTCCACAGACTATCGGATATGGTCACAAGTATAGATCTTTGCCGTTTTTTTTTGCCGATTGCGAGCGACTCCAGCTTTCAGTTGTGTCGAATTGCTTCTGCCGACTGCTTACCTTGTACTTTACCACTATTTACTGCCCTGGCTATAATGCTAGCACCTCCCATAAGACCTTCAAGAGCAGCCAGTGCAGGCAGAATGAAAGTTACAAATTTTCCTTTTTTATCCCTCCCATTACGTGCTTTTCTACTAGTTCTCCTTTTATTTTTCTTCTGGTTGAATTGCATGCCCATACCTCGCTTGACTTTGGTTTTCGTTATTTTGGAAACACCCCAAGCAGCTAGACGTTCACCAAATTTGGACTGAGGTGATTTTACATTCTTCTTGGCTTTGTCGGTGAGAACAGCATCGGCAGCGTGTATGTCGCTCAAATTATTACTACCCGCATAAGCAATGTCATGGTTCTTACATGCTTCTTCCAAAGCGTTAATACTTCTGTCACCATGGACAACCCTTTTTGCAAGCTTCGTTCTCGGCCCGCAGTACTCGTAACCGGGAATGAGTAGCTGAAATGGAAGATTCTTTATAAGCGAATTCACAAGTACATGTCCACTTTTGGTCTTGCCCCTATGATGCATTACAACGACCACCAACACACTAGACAGCTCCTTTATACATTTTTTAGAGAGTTTCCGACCACTTCCCCAGACTTTGTGATGACCTCTCAATTCCCCTGACTTTAATATGGCTACTGTATAAGTACCAACACTTTGCATGTTTTCTATAGCAGTCGAATGGAGATTGTCAAGCAAGACACTAGTCTCCCAGTGCATATCATCGCTGAGAACGAAGCTAATTCCCACGAATCATGTCATGTTTCTCTGTTACCAAGTACTATACGGTGTCTTATTTGTGGACCATATGATTGTAGCCAAAACATGCGTGCTTCTGAATTTACTGGAAGAGACCAATGGTCTTCGGTTCGAGAATGTGTACGTTTACTCGAAATCGCTTCAACAACCAAAGTACAAGCTACTTGCTCGGGTTCTAGAAGTTGTGGATGGTCTGATATTTTCCATGCAGCGATATTGAGGATGTGATCCCTCCCGATTAAACTAAATGAAACTCCGTGTTTTTTCTCGATGATGTGGCATGTGAGAAGCACACCTGTATGCAGGAATATTTCAGTATGGGCAGGCATGCATTGGTGGATTGTTTTTAACCTCTGTCAAACTTATTCTCGCATACCGAAACGGTTACTTCTCAATAATGCAAATACGCTAGTTTTTTTCGTCGAAGTTTCGATCAGTTCATAATCATTCACCAGTAAGAGATGGCGCCTATCATATCTAAATTTGGACATTATGGCCTGAAACGATGGGGAGATAGCTACTTGGTGCAAATGGAAGATGGTCACCGCAGCATTGGAGGGAAGCGACTTAAGAGTGTGGGTGAACCGAAACATGGCGGTGATGCTGTTAATATGTTGTACGTTGAATCAGTTAATTTAGAAACTTTAAGGGAATTGGCAGTAATGCAAACAACATCTGATAAAGCAGAAGCCCAACTACGTTCATTGACTTAAGGTATTAGCAAACTTACTATGTTAGATATACAAATCAATGCTGTGGAAGAAATAATATCCAGCATGATTATTATTGCCTTGGCTGCCATGAATTATGATGAGAATGTATGGACACACTGTAGTCATATCCGAGATATTATTATACAGCGAATAACAAAATTAGAAGACTGTATCAAAAACACCATCAAGCCGACTTCCATACGACAAGATGCTACTCCTACATTTAGTGCACCTCTGCCTACAGCAGCATTTAATCCAAAACTGAAGACTACACCTAAATAGTAAAATAAAATATAAACT
Source organism: Clitarchus hookeri (assembly GCA_002778355.1). NCBI lineage: Eukaryota > Metazoa > Arthropoda > Insecta > Phasmatodea > Phasmatidae > Clitarchus > Clitarchus hookeri. Next base: position 948,839 of record NQII01000342.1, read on the forward strand.
GTTTCCAGTACTGTTTTGTATATAGTACAATGGCGGACACTGCTGATGAATTATTTCGCATTATCAAAAATGTGTATAGAAAATATTTAATTACCAAGCGAGAACATTTGGAGCATGACATGGTTTTGAAGGATGCATTCAAACCGCTCACATCTCGACTTGGTAATTTGCAACCTGTAGTTTCACCTGATGAAGCCATACAGCAGCCAGGGAGAAAATGAAAGCGTAAACTGGATGTAGAAGAAATGGATGATGAAGACGATTTTCTAATGTCAGTTTTGAAGCATAAAAAAGATCGAGCTAATACTCAAAATGTACATGCTTGTGGTTACCTAGCAATGTACTCGCCTCGGTTCAATGATATAACATTAGAGTTTACATACAAAATAAAAAATGTTTTCTGGGAAACAAGAACATATTTTTTCTCCCAGATGGTGGCATTCAAATAAGAAATGAATATTTGCGTGCAGTCCTCGGCCTTTACGATTTACTCTTCAGGATAGAACCTACTACATATTCACAAGCTGCTCTGCGACATTACAAGAGGCTGCTCAAACTAACCAGTTATCATTTAAAATATAACGATCCATCGTACAATTAGTATAAAGATACTGCTCGTGCAAATTTCAGCATTATTTCACGTCCGTTTCCACAGGTAAATATACCGTCTGGTTCTGGTCTGCTGGCAAAAATCGCAGATGGACATCATCTAGAGTATGTCTATTTGGATGATGTTAACGAACTTGTTGGTTGATTGCGACTGCTGATTGATCCACGAAGAGATGTAAACACTTCCCACTTGAAAGAAATTACTAATATTCTGGAGGAATTGCATGAAGGAGGCTACACACGATAAATCGGGCAGAAATCGCTAGCGAAGTGCACAAGCCTGCTAGACAGAATTATCCAAGACACGAAATGATGGTGTTTGTATTGCGTGATTTATACCAGGCAGATTAGGTCATATTTATTCCATATGCCCATGTGAATAAAGGATTGAAGTATATGCTGAATGTGATCGATTGCTATAGCAAGTTCGCCTTTTCTGTACCAGTCAAAACCAAACGAGGTAAAGATGTTGCTAAAGCGACGAAACTCGTTTTGGGTGACAAAGGCCTGCCAAAATATCTGAAAACCGATCTTGGACACGAGTTGTATAATCCAGAATTCCGGCATTAAATGAAGAAACACAAGATCAATAATTATTTTACACATAGTTTTATGAAGTGTGCTGTTGTCGAAAGGTACAATCGCACTTAGAAAACAACGATGTAGAAATAATTCTTAGCACAAGGAAGCTAAAAATGGTTGGGAATATTACCAGAAATGGTTTCCGAGTTCAACCACAAAAGATCTTAGTACAATAGGTATGTGCCCCATAGACATTAAATACAAACCATTTCTACAAACAATTTAAAAGAATAAAAAACTCACTGATAGTCGGAAGCCAAAAGCTAATATTGGAGACTATGTACGCATTTCAAGAATGAAAGGGACATTTGACAAAGGATATGCACAGAACTGGTGAAACGAATTGCACACAGTCATCAAAATTCGACATTATGAACCTCGTACCTACAATCTTGAAGACTTGGATGGCAAAGTTATTCGGAACATCTTTTACGAGGAAAAAATATTCCCCACAAAATTTTCCGAGACTTATCTTGTACAAAATGTTTTGAAACATAAAGGCAATAAAATATATGTTCGTTGGACGGGATTTACAGATCAAAAAAATAGTTGGATTGACAAATATGCAATCACAGATAAATAATAATGTATTTATTTTACAGCAAGGGTGTGCTAGTCTTAAGAAGATGGAGAAAACAGAAGACTACACTTCAGTCTGGAATTGGTGAGCGGACAGAAGATAATTTTGTGACTAACTAACTACAAGAAAAGTGTATTATCCTGTAAAAACAAAAATTTATTTGATAAATCTTTTTTAGAATATGGTTGTTTTATTTATAATATTTACCTACTCATGGCTGCATGCCGACTTCCGTGTCTGAAGTCTAATAGACATACCCATGCCTGTACTGTTTATAATTTATATTAATAAAAAATTCATAGCACCGGTTGTAGCGATAAAAAAAATGAAATTTATTTTCAGTGTCTTACCAACATGCCTGCTGCTATAGTTAACATAACGAACACATAACTCTCGAATAGTCACACCCAAGCCATAACAATTGGGAAAATAATAATTTCCATATACAGTGAAATCCCGATATTTCGCATCACGATTATTCGTATATCCCGCTAAATCGTACAAATTTGCCTGTCCCTTGAGAAAATCCCTTTAATTCGTAAAAAAACAATGCATTCCGGTCCCCTCGATAATACATATTTATTTTGGTGCTCGAGCTTAATTAAAACGTCTTATAATTCTTATTTCCAACTTAAAAATCTCGTTAACTCGTAATATTTTTAACCCTAGACTGTACACCAGCTCTAGATTGATGTAATTTGGGCATAGTAAAAAAGACCAGATGGGTACTGAGGGACGTAGGAGGGTTTGAAGAGCAGGTAATTACGCCGAGTAGGCTGTGAGGCGATGTGTCTGTGATTCCCAGAACTAAGAGGCGCCTTGATGTCCGGTCTACGGTTATGAGAGGGTCGGAAGGAGCAGAGCGAGTGAAAAGTTAGTCAGTTCGGTCTTAGCCATGCCTCCGAAAAGAGTTAATAAGTGTATTCCCATTAGAGAAAAAAAAAGATATCATTAACGTTGTGGCCGGTGGTGATAAACAAATTGATGTGTCCAAACGTTATAACGTTCCTCCTTCCACAATAACATCAATTCTGAAGAACAAGGACAAGATTGCCTCCCAGANACCACAACTAGAAGACAATTAAAAGAGTGGTTTGCGCAAGCACAGAATTCGAGTGTACCAGTTGGAGGAAACATTTTAACAGAAAAAGCAAAAGTTTTCGCAGGAAAAATGAGAATTAAAGAATTTCGCGAGAGTGATGGTTGGTTTGATAGGTTTAAAAAAAAGCACACCATAAAATTTAAGAAGCTTAGTGGGGAAAGTGCGANTCAGTCTGGAATTGGTGAGCGGACAGAAGATAATTTTGTGACTAACTAACTACAAGAAAAGTGTATTATCCTGTACAAACAAAAATTTATTTGATAAATCTTTTTCCGAATATGGTTGTTTTATTTATACTACTTACCTACTCATGGCTGCATACCGACTTCCGTGTCTGAAGTCTAATAGACATACCCATGCCTGTACTGTTTATAATTTATATTAATAAAAAATTCATAGCACCGGTTGTAGCGATAAAAAAAATTAAATTAATTTTCAGTGTCTTACCAACATGCCTGCTGCTGTAGTTAACATAACGAACACATAACTCTCGAATAGACACACCCAAGCCATAACAATTGGGAAAATAACAATTTCCATATACAGTGAAATCCCGATATTTCGCATCCCGATTATTCGTATATCCCGCTAATTCGTACAAATTTGCCAGTCCCTTGAGAAAATCCCTTTAATTCGTAAAAAAACAATGCATTCCGGTTCCCTCGATAATACGTATTTATTTTGGTGCTCGAGCTTAATTAAAACGTCTTATAATTCTTATTTCCAACTTAAAAATCTCGTTAACTCGTAATGTTTTTAACCCTAGACTGTACACCAGCTCTAGATTTATGCAATTCGGGCAGGGTAAAAAAGACCGGAAGGGTACTGAGGGACGTAGGAGGGTTTGAAGGGCAGGTAATGACGCCGAGTAGGCTGTGAGGCGATGTGTCTGTGATTCCCAGAACTAAGAGGCGCCTTGGTGTCCGGTCTACGGTTATGAGAGGGTCGGAAGGAGCAAAGCGAGTGAAAAGTTAGTCAGTTCTGTCTTAGCCATGCCTCCGAAAAGAGTTAATAAGTGTATTCCCATTAGAGAAAAAAAAGAAATCATTGACGTCGTGGCCGGTGGTGATAAACAAATTAACGTGTCCAAACGTTATAACGTTCCTCCTTCCACAATAAACTCAATTCTGAAGAAGGACAAAATCGCCTCCCAGACATCGGACAGCAAAGTAAAGCGCTTTAAGATTGGTGAGTATCCACAGCTAGAAGAGAATTTAAAAGAGTGGTTTGCGCAAGCACAGAATTCGAGTGTACCAGTTGGAGGAAACATTCTAAGGGAAAAAGCAAAAGTTTTCGCAGGAAAAATGAGAATTAAAGACTTTCGTGAGAGTGACGGTTGGTTTGATAGGTTTAATAAAAAGCACACCATAAAATTTAAGAAGCTGAGTGGGGAAAGTGCGAGTGTATCGGCCGACGTTCGTTCTGAGTGGAAAGACGAATTGGGAGAAATAATCGATTCTTATGAGCCCAACAACATTTTTAATGCAGATGAGACGTGGTCCCCGACCGATCAATGTGTTTTAAGGAAGAAAAGTGTCATGGCGGAAAAAATAGTAAAGAACGTGATACCATATTTTTGGCCACCAACATGGATGGATCTGAGAAATAAAGACCGCTCATGATAGGCAAATCAGCTAAACCAAGATGTTTTAAAAACATAAAAACTTTTCCGACGACTTCTCGTGCAAACAAAAAAGCGTGGATGACGGGCGAATTATTCAAGGAATGGATACGATCAGTGAATGCTGATATGGAGGAAAGGCAACGAAAAATTCTACTTTTCATGGATAATTGTACGGCCCACAACAATACCCCACCGCTCAGTCATGTTAATGTTGTGTTTTTG